>JBAMBJ010002694.1:0-63326 GCA_037043495.1 Drosophila recens | reverse complement strand
AACCAGATCGA
The DNA here is from genome assembly GCA_037043495.1 of Drosophila recens. NCBI lineage: Eukaryota > Metazoa > Arthropoda > Insecta > Diptera > Drosophilidae > Drosophila > Drosophila recens. Next base: position 63,315 of record JBAMBJ010002694.1, on the reverse strand, counting down.
TTACTGTGTTACTAAATTAATCAATATAGAGAGATTCACAAAAAAATAGCTATGAAGATTTCTAATAAATAACTTCACTACATTAATATACCTATTATTACTTATGGACATGAGTTTAGAAAGAAAAAATCCTCTAGCTATTTCGATATTTATTATAGAATTATATTTTTAAAACATGGATACTTTTTCAGTCCAATCCAATAACAAAGCGATTATATAAACTTGCATGTTGCCGGTCTCTTTGCAGGTGCCGGGCTCCGATAGCGTCACTCGACTGTATGGAGGAGTTCAGTGGTACGGGCGGTCATCTTGATTTCGGTATCGAATTTCTCACTATTATATAACCTTATAATTTTTTGTTCTTTTAGTTGATACTCCTCGATTGCTTGGCTTGTTATCTATATATCTTTTAGAAACTGTATATCATAAAATCACATATGTACATACATATAAAAAAGACATCGCAAACTAGTTAAAAATACTCGTACTTTTTCACTTGCACACACTTCAACTCTGACTAGAGGTGCACGAAAATTGAGTCTTCTGATCATGGCACGACTCACACCGAGAAAAACTAAACAAACCATTTTCCATAAAAAACATATGAGCACCCGAATTGGAAAACACAATAATTTAATACCCAACATTTTTTCTGTACGTTTTATTGACTAACTGCATGTTTATTCAATTTTTGGGATAGATATAGCTCTAATATCATGTTTTCCGATTGTGTTAACAATCACCTACAAGTTCTGAAATCATTTATATATCATAGGGCCGTTTTTTCAATGTACATATAAACTGTATCTAAGATATAATTAAAAATATGACAGTCATTTCTATACATTTTACGTCAAAATATATTTTCAATAGTTATCAAACACCTTATTTAGACTTTAAAAGTTATGAGTCAGCTAAAAACTGTGTAGGGCATACCTCAATATTATCTAATTCAAATCAAAATAGATTTCTTTTATAGTAATTGCAATTAAAAAAAATTTAAAACTTAAATTTTATTTTCAATACTGTTTCCCATGTCAAAGAAATGAAGATAAATAAGCAATAGAGATCATAAAATGGAGTTTAAAAAAATATAAAAGAATCCTAAAAGATATACAAAAATTGTTGTGAATTGGATTTTATTTTTTGAGCGATTTTTATAAAACTTTCATGTATAATCGTTGTGTAAATCGAAATACCATTTTCATTTTTTGGCAATTATATTACGTAGTTTGTTTTATTTTTTCTGTAGTTCTTTTAATCTCTTGATTTAGTTATTTGCTGGTTATTGCACGTTTTTCTGATCGGAAAACAGAGTTTTGGTCATGGAAATCGCTAACAAAGAACTGAATAATTTTCTTCCCATTGCATGCAAACAAACAAACCAACCAAAAAAATCTAAAAATCCAACCCAACCCTGACATACTGATATCAATATGTTGGACTGTTGTTGCCCTTCCCCGCCAACCGCCACAGGCCGTTCGATAAGCCTCGGCTCGAATCCGGCGCTTCCGTTGCGGCACGGCTCGACGCCGACTCCGGGATTGCGGTACAAGAATCTCGGGAAGAGCGGTCTCCGCATATCGAACGTGGGCCTGGGCACCTGGCCGGTGTTCTCGCCGGGCGTCAGTGATGAGCAGGCCGAGGCAATACTCAAGTTGGCCATTGACAGCGGCATCAATCTCTTTGACATCTCCGAGGCGCATTCCGAGACGGAAATCGGCAAAATATTACAGCGCACCGGTTGGAAGCGCACCACATATGTGATCACAACGAAGGTCTACTGGAGCACCAAGTGAGTTGATGCTTTAGGCGACACATTTTGATATTCGAAAACACGATCAATCGATTTATCTGTAGATCCGAGGAAAGGGGACTTTCCCGCAAACACATCATCGAATGCGTGCGTGCAAGTTTGCAGCGTTTGCAGTTAAATTACATCGATATTGTCATCATCCATAAGGCGGATCCCATGTGTCCCATGGAAGGTGGGTAGCTCTAGACCAAACTCTATTTATATATTTACGTAACTAATGAAATCGTCATAAAGGAAAAATATTTAAATTTGTATTGTATTTAATTTAAATTGAAATATATACATATATTAGCATTTATATCAATATTCATATTTAAGTTTTAATTACTGCTAAAAACTTATCTTTATCTTTTAGAATATAGATTAAGTCAAAAGGAGTATATTGCAATCTCTAAATCTTTTTACTACAAATTCCTTGCAGGCGTGCCACCGAAATCGCAAGCGAATTAGAGTTCCGCAAAAGCGTTTCCCCACGGAAATTTCCGAGGTGCCACAGAACCTCTAAAGATTTAATTTTTTTTTTTTTTTGCATTTTCACCAACCTTTTTGAAGTAGGGTGCTAAGGGTTGACACCTTCTCAGATTAAATTACCCAAAGGTTTGTTTAGCAACTTTTTTTTAGGTTTTTCATTGCAGAATAATAAGTTTTTAATTTTTTTCTTATTTAATGTATATAATTTAATTCATTTGTATAATAATTGACTTTGTTTAGCTACAAAAAATTTAAAAGCAATTGGCGCGACAAAATAAAAGTTACTCGACAACTCTATATAAGTTAAAGGTTTTTTTCGATAAACCTTGATTTACCTCAAAAGAGCAAGTTTTTGAATGCTTAATTTGAAGAAAACAAAAGTGGTTCCATATAAATATATATTTCAAATACCTTACTTCGAATTCTGACTAAAAAATGTGGCATCGCTGCCCCTGACTTCGAAAATCTAAATCGAACTTGGTGGCATCATCGGACGCCAGCGGATTTTGCGCTAGTTTATTTCGCGTAAAATTATTCTGCGAATTGACCTGTGGCACAGTGAAATGAAATTGAGGTGAAATTCAAGCGAATGCGATTTCTGTGGCATCCCTGATAATTAATATATTAATACTTTTATCAATATTTATATTTAAGCTTTTAATAATTACCTAAAACTAATCTTTATCTTTTAAAAGTGTGTTTTGAAATTTAGTATCTGTTTACTACAAATTCCTTGCAAAAGTCTATTACAGCGATACTTATATCTATATATCCAATTTCCCTTACTATTTTTACTGCCAATTCCTTGTAGAAGTGGTGCGCGCCATGAGCTATGTCATCCAGCAGGGCTGGGCCATGTATTGGGGTACAGCGAGATGGTCTCAGGTCGAGATTATGGAGGCGTATACGAATTGTCGGCAATTTAATTGCATTACGCCGATCGTGGAGCAGTCCGAGTACCATATGTTCTGTCGGGAGAAGTGTGAACTCTATTTGCCGGAGATGTACAACAAAATTGGGGTTGGCCTGATGGCCTGGGGACCCCTGTCCATGGCATTGAGCGATACACAGAATGGGGACAAGCTCTTTCTGCCCAAGGGATCGTTCAAAACGAAGAGCTTCTCGTGGACCGAAGATGAGATCAATCGGAATGTAAGCATTTGAAAAGTGTTAAATAAAGTTAAATAAATTGTTAACCGAATATTTTTTTTATTTATATATTTTCTTTGTAGGCTGCTTTATCGCCGCAGGGCAGCTGGGGCAAGGATCGCATTGAGGAGGGACGACGCCATTGTGATCGTTTGCGTGACTTGGCCGCATTGGCCGAGAAACTGGGCTGCAGTCCCACGCAGCTGTCCATTGCCTGGTCGCTGAAGCATGAGCCCGTACAGTGCCTTCTGCTGGGCGCCACATCGGCGGAGCAACTGCATCAGAGTCTACAATCGCTGCAGGTGAGTTGCGCACGCTTCCATTTTATACTCGGGAAACAGGAGTGTAATAGCTGAGTAGCAATGTATGTAAAAAAGGCAGAAGGAGAAAACAGGATATATACTTTTGAGCAGCGTCAAAAGTCAACTTGATAAAGCTATATCCGTCTCACTGACTGAAATGTAGTTTAAAAGAGATTCAGTCGGGTTATAAAGCAAGCTAGCATTTCTATAACTGGTTCTATTGGCTCAATTGCAAAAAATAGTTGTAGTATGACTTTGAAAAACAATTTTAAAAGCCTGTTTCAGTTTAAATTTGTATTATAAGAATTTAAAAAACAAGTTAAAAATATTTTAAAACAAAAAATGTTGAAATGTTTCAAATTTTTTTATATTATTAATATATTTATTTTTTTGCAGTGAAATTTATTTTTATGTGAAACCATACCTTATTTCAATACCGAAACATACAAAAACCGGTTCACCGCTACGAAACCTTTATTCAAAGATTTTGCGTAACCGTTAACCGAAAACCTAAATGCTAACATAACCGAAACCGTAACTGAAACCGATATTCGTTTCGGTTTTAATCCCAGCTTTAAAGTCTACCACAGACGTGTATTATCGAAGGATTTATTAGACCCTTTATTTAATGTTTAATGATTTTTTTTTCTCTGATCTGCAAATATTGATCTCAAATCTGTAATATAATTTGTATATACATATCTATAAATCTTTAATTTGCATTCATTTTGTTGTACTTTTCATTGGTTTTGAATGTGTGATGTATTTGCAGCTTTTGCCGCGCTTATCATCGAGCGTGATGCTGGAATTGGAGCGCATTTTAGAGAATAAACCAGTGCGTCCGCCAATGATATCGACGTTGGCGCTTCGGTGACAATCAGCCTGCCCGCAGGGCCCGCTTAGCCTCAGTGGCGGCGGACCCTGCGGCGCCGATTCGCCGAAGCATGAGGAGGAGGCGTTCATCGAGGAGGCGGATGCCAAGGAGGCTGCCAAGCAGGGTTTCTGTGTTATTCAGTGACGAAAGGAGTCCTTAGATAATGATAATAAATTTTTGAAAGTGATTAGCAGTAAAACTAGCCTAAGTAGCAATACTATGACAACAACAATAAGCAAGCATGAGTTACAGCAACAACAACAGCTACAACAACAACAGCAACAACAACAGCAGCAACATGCCATGATAACAACAACAACAGCAACAGCAACAACGGAACCACTAAGTGGTGCCATGCAGCTACAATTCGATACGCTTAACAACAATGACATTGCCACTGTTACAGTCACCGCCAGCTGCGATGAGCCACAGCACAGCGCCCTCGACACTGCCCACAATCACGCATCGGCAACGCAGGCCAAAGTCCTTAAGCGTCGCTCCCTGCTCAACTTCAAGTCCTTTGATTTTCACATTAAGTCGCTGTACAGTGGCTTACGTGCAACTGGCGCCAGTGGTGCCAGTGGTGCATCCGCCTCACAGTCCCAGTCGCAATCGCAATCGCAATCGCGTTCCTCATCGCTGGACGTCACGGCAACGGCAATTCCACGTCGCATTCCGCCGCATTTGCGCATCGAGGGCGTCGACGCGGATCCAGATCCGGAACCGGAATCAATCAAATTACTGCTGGACTATTCAGCATCTCCGTTAACGCCGCGACGCAATTCGAGCACACAGTTGCTGCCCATTAATCCAGATTCGTCCTTTTTGTCGCCTTACTATCTGTCGCCCTACATGGCAGTGGGTGGTGGTGCCGGTGGTGGGGCTGGTGGTGGGGCTGGTGGAGCAGCGGCCAACACAGCTGGCGCTGACTGCGGCTCGGGCAACATACGACGCTCCTCGACCTCGGACATTGTCAGCTGTCGACGACGCGGCTCCACCGCGAGCGGCAACAGCAGCAGCGGCAGCAGGCGGCCGAGCACCTCGGATCTGTTGAGGCGGGCGCGCGAGAGGCGTGGCAGTGAGGCGCGCATGGGACGCAGCGTGTCGCACAGCGCCATGCGCGGCATGGGCGGCGGCGGTGGCGGTGGCTGCATGGGCGGTCGACGCACCAGCATGGCGTTCTAAAAAAAACAAAAAAAAATATAAAAAAAAAAATATTTAAAAATATTTAAATAAAAAAAATTAAAAATCAGCTGACACAAAATGGCGCTTATGAAACTTTTAGAAACTAACAAGAACAACAACAACAACATCCACATCAGTGAGTAAGATGTTTTTTTTAAAAGCAATTCAAGTGCTTACATGAATATGTACACTTACTAATAATAAATACAAAATGCCTAGTGTAATACAGATCATTTCAGCTGCCCTATAAACTCACTTTCACATATAACCATCTCGTTCTCACTAACGCTTAACGAGTCCCTTGTCGAACGCTATCTCTTTCACTCTCGCTCGTAAATTTGCCTCCATTTTTGATGACAATATTAGATCCTAACTATTCACAGCTATCAACAATTTTATTTCATTTGTTTAGAATGCGCTTTCGCTTTTTGCATTATGAGTATTACACTCACACACACACTCTCACACACACACACACACACACACAAGCACAATTAATAATACTTTTTAAAATGAAAATCGAAAAGCAAAAGAAAAACATTAACCTTATGTGAATGCTCATATCAACTTAACAAAAAGCAAATACAAGAAGCCAAAAATACAAAAGAAAGAAAAAACGAAGCTTTTTTTTTTATTAAATTAGCTAAATATAATTAAAATTAAGCTTAGACGGCGAACAGCGATAACAAAATTCATCAAGTAAACAATTTTAGCTAATGAATAATTAACAATTTGAATCAAATCTTATATAGGACATATAACATTATGTAGTTAAAAATCAATTTGAACTTAACGAAAAAAAAAACAAAAATAATGCAAATAAATAAATTTAAAATCAATAACGTTTTTTTCTAAGAAAGAACAAGAATAAACAAATGCCTTTTATTAACAACAACAACAACAATGAACAAGAAGTTTATATATTTTAAATACGTGCATAAAGAAAATAATATGAAATTGAATTGTTAAACACAAAATGCATCAATGGATATGCGAGAAGTAAAAAAACAAATAAATAAATCCCTGCCTCACACGCATAAATACACACATACACACACACACACAGGTACATCGCTCAATACACATTTTGTTAACAGATTTTTCAGTCAGCCTTGAGATACTTATGCATATATAATGAAAGATACATACATATGTATATATGTAGATACATAGATACATGCATAATTGTGCTAAGTATTTAGTATGGTTGTATGTATACAACGCATATTTACAAATACATATACAACAAATCCATGCATATATATACACACATACATACATACATACAAGCATATGTATATATGTGTATGTTTTATCATTCAAGTACATAAAGTCTTTTCACATACGGACTGTGATTTCACGTAAAGTAAAATATACATATAAATATATATACATATATATTTAAAATTTAATAAAATACAATTAAATAATTATAACAATTCAAATATTATTAATAATGATAAATTATAAATTTATAATGTATAACATTTAGTTTAATTAACACTGAACAAGTTAGCAAAAGTATATTAATGAACTTAGTTAATTAATTAAATACATGATGTAAACTTAACTGAGCTCTAACATTTTTAGACCAGTTAACAATTTGCATACAACAACAACAACAACAACAACAACAACAGCAACAACATTTAGAATGAAAGTAAGAAAATTAGAAAAATAGAATGAAAGAAAGTGCATACTATATTTGACACTTATGTATTCACAATTAAAATGCGTTTGCGTTTGCCTTAAATACCATATAACATAATATCTACTTATATTACATACATATGTATGTGTGTATAACAGTTGAACAGTTATTACCATATGTATAACAGTGTGGTGCATCAATTAATTCGTTGCTTAATCAGGCCGGTTTCCTCAATCTTCAGTTGAATTACGATTGAGCTGTTGCCTGATTCCCTTTCTCTCTCTCTCTCTCTCCCTCACTCTCTCGCTCTCTATCTATCCCTCGCTTCCCTTAATCTCTCTCACTCCTTCTGTCGAACTATCGCTATCGCTTTCTTTTTCTTCATTTTTAATGCTAACTGGTGCTTGAGAAATCGTGCCTACAATAGTAATATTGATATAATATTATATGTATATGCAACTTGATGATATTTCAAAATTAGTTCAACAAACAACAGATAATGGTACTTTTTTTTATAAATTACCATAAGAATAACATTTGCATTTTTTTGTAGTTAATCCGTCCTCAGTAACGGCCAACAGTTAGGAAGCGCGTTCGCCATAGTCGAGAATTCTCGACTAGTCAATACCCTGTACCCAAGTAAATTTGATCATCCAACCAGCAGCAGCTTCAATCTTCGTAGTATAATGAAACCAAACTAATAATAATATTAATAAACAAAAAAACTCGTATTGCATCCAAATATATAATATTATTATAATTATTATTATTATATACAAATATAATAGATTAATGACACAACAGTTTTATTAAAGAACATATAGAGAAGCTAAGCGAAAGTAATAGAAATCGCAATTAGACTGGCGAAGATGGGATGGACGGACATAGCTTTATGGACTCAAAATAAATATAAGCCGATCAATACAAATAAAATACAAATATGGAGCCTGGCACGTCTATTTCTGCAAAAAAAAAACAACAAAACGGAAAACTAATAGGGTCGTTCCGGTTTTCACTTTCACATCGATATCGCAGATATTTCAAATAGCAAACAAATATCGAAAGTGATGCTGAAATGGACCTGTATATAAGTACGGTACATATAACAGATTAACAGAGGTTTGTTATAATTTCAATTGAAATACCCTGTGCCCATTTCCACATGGCACATTAGTTAATTGACCCAACTGACTGCAACTCTTATAGCTTGTGTGATTCTGACTAACTTTCAATGCTGAATTAACTATATATAATATTGTTCATATTCAATTGTTTGCCCGCCACCCCTTTTCAGTCTTTGAGTCTTTGGGTACAGGGTCATAGGATTTAGGTTAGACGACGAAGCGCCAATGATGCCAATGGAAAGCAATAACAGGCGATAGTAAGTGTCGGTGAAAAGTTCAACTAATTAGTAAATGTATGAAGCAATAAAAAACAACAAGAACAAAAACAACAACCCAAACAAATCAACATAAAATAATTAGCAGGTGCATTGTAAATGTTATTTTTTGGTCAGTTGTTATTAATCCGTAGCTAGTAAATTACAACAAATAATAAAAATCAAATGAAAAACTTTTTAAAATGCCAATTGTAGCATGTGAAAAGCAAAGCAATGAAACAAAAAGTATTAACAAAAGAGCATATGCGCATGTGCGGCAGAATAAGAATAATAAAAACAAAAACCAAAAACTAAAACTAAATAATTAATTAATAATAATAAAAGGGATCTAGTCAACAAATTTTACTTTACACAACAGAATGTTAAAATATTCAAACATAACAATAAATAAATAATTAGGTAAAATAATGAAAAGCATACATCAATTATTTAATGTATATTAAAAAACTAAGCAGGAAAAAAACAAAATTTAATAAAAATATATACATATAAGTAAAAGTAACGCCAATAGTTGAAGAAATGCATTAATAAGTACGAATATCTAAAAGTTATTTTCTTATCGAACCTGGCAATAATAATTCTAGCAATAAATATTTGCATACGCCTCTAATAATAATACTACTTAATAATAATAATAATTTAAAAAACTCACACTTACAGTCATTTCGATAATAATTATTATAATAAACACAACATGAAAATCAAAAAGAAAACCAAAATAAAAATAAAAATGTCGCATCTATGTATGGATCGAAATCTTTATATGTACTTACTATATCCACTTGTGTGTATATAGTATGAGTACACGAATGTTATGTGAATTTGGCGGGTCTGACCATCAGGCATGTGACATGCTAAACGCTAACCCAGAATACTTTCAGAATAAAGGACGTCATTTAAAATAATGTAAGCAAAAGCAAAAGCAAAAAAGAAAAAAAAAATAACAAAAAATCAAATTAAACTGATGTAATCACAACATTGTTTTGTTATTTTACTACACACACGAAAAGATATTTAAAAATGAAACCATCAAAAAAAAAAGAATGGAAAACAAAATGAAAATAAGCAACTTTATATACGTATGTTATGAATCGGTTGCTATAAAAATCTACATATATTTGCTTTATAATAATGACGATGAATGCATAATTAAACAAGAGCAAATCGTTTACACTTCACTTTAAAATACATTTAATATTAACAATTCTAAAGCCCAGAAATGGTTATAACAACAAGAAAGGCAATAACACAGCTCAAATTCTGAGAACTTATATAAAAATACAATCTCTTATCTTTCAATCAACAAAAGCCTCATGATTTTCGTCTATATTTTCCAAGGGACTTAAGTATTAATTGATTTATTTAAGAAAGTTAGCTTTTATTCTCAAAATACAGGCCAACATAGGCCCGAGGCCTTTGGCTGGTTCTATTTATTTATTTGAAACTTTTTGTTTAAAAGAAGAGTCGACATGCACACTATTTTTAGGATGAATCTTGAGACACGTTTTGGAACACCATAGGGACTTTTTAACAAAAAACTAAAACATAAGAGTTATTGGTTGATTTTTATCAAAAAATTATTTTTAATTAAACTAAAATTAATTTAAATGACAAAAATCAAAAACAGTTATTATTTTTCAATTTTTATATAAAAATTAAACCCTTACTCTTATTTCCAATTTTTATTATAAGAATTGACACATAGCTCTTATTTGTCAATTTATATTATAAAAAATTAAAAAAAAAATCAAATCGGAATATCTTTTGAACCAAAGAATCCACATCATATATAGACCTACATATAAGATCTACGCATTAATACCTGTCAGTTGTTATATAATATGTATGTACAAATGCATATACAAAAAATGATTTCAACTAAGCAAACCAGATGACTAAAGTGAGTTTCAAATATTTAAGTAGAGTTTTCTTATCGTATTTATCAGGGATGCCACAGAAATCGCAAGCGAAATAGAACCACTCGGTAGCCTCAGCAATTGTCTGTCATTAGTCTGGTAACTCTTCGTGAAAACTGTTTTCACAAATTGCACAATAAGTTAAAGGTTTTTCGGTAAAACTTGATTTACCACAAAGAAGCTATTTTTTGAATGCTTTATTTGACGGAAGCAGAAGTGGTTCCATATATATTTTTTAAATACTTTTCTTCGAATTCTGACTAAAAAATGTGGCATCGCTGCCCCTGACTTCGAAAATCTAAATCGGACTAGGTGGCAGCATCGAGCGCCAGCGGTTTTAGCGCTAGTTTATTTCGCGTAAAATTATTTTGCGAATTGTGAATTTTGTGAAATTCAAGCGAAAGCGATTTCTGTGGCACTCTGTATATACAGACATATACAGATATTAGAGCGGGGAGCTCGATTTAGATTTTTTACCCATGGTTACTTGGGCAAATCTTCTTAGAATTCTTTGTAGATTACGATTTTGGCAACAGCTTGATGAATTTTTTGCCCATACAATTTGACCCACTTTAAGTGTCAACCAAATAGAAGTAAGTATAAAATGGAACAAGTTCTTTTCTTGGTGATTTACATCACTTCTAAATATAATATGATCATAATCTGCCCCAGCTGCCTACACTATTTAAAAAATTCAGATGCTCAACATTATATTTTACACACAAAAAAAAACAACAAAAAATCACACAAAATTGTAAGTAGCAAACAAAATTGAAGCAGACTTGCAGTCAAAATGAAATTAGGACTGCACAAGCTACTCGTAGCAATGAAAATGGTGGTAAGTGGACAGTTAGTGGACACTCGCTACTCATTGTCCACAATGGCGTTCATTAGTGGGCCACTCAGCTCGGAACGCAGTGCAATCTTGGCGAATTTGTTGGCTTGATATTTGGAGTAAACGGACCTCAGTTTGACATGAGGCGCCTCTAGCGCCAACTTTGCTATTTGTCGTGTAATGGGGCGCAGATGCTGCTCCGTATAACGGGAGTGTTGCATCAGAGTGGTTGTCCAGTGGCTGCCATTGAACCCGGTGGCAGCTCTGGCGTTGCCATTGAGCAAGTGCAGCGATAGATACAACGAAGCGGCGGCAATCTCAGATGGCTTATAGCTGCTCAGACCATAGTCCAGGGTGGACAGTTCCAGGAAGTACTTGGACATCGCATGATGAGCTTCCTCAGCTTTGGCGGCCTTCGAGAAGCGGCGCAGAAAGTGAATGGACAAGGGACGCGACAGATTGTTATCAATGGCTTTGAGGATCTGCAGCTCCATCAGACGAATATCTCGATCGGTATACGCATTATCAGCGATATAGGCATAATCAGCAATGACTGGCGGCCTTCTGACTTCTTCGTATTTGGTGGCTATAAACAGAGCCGTAACTCCCACCAACTGAAAGTCTTTACGCTTTGTGGTATTGACCACTTGCAGGTAACGATCGATTATGGCCACGGCCAGATGAAAGGTTTCGGTGACCAATTGAAACTGCAAATGGACCTCGTTGAGCCAATCGATGAGCACTGCTCGCATTCCGCTGGTCACCTCCAGTTGTTGGGCCAAATGATTTACCCTAATGGGCAACTGATTCTCGAGCTCAAACAGATGATTGTAAATATCGTTGACATACTCCGATACCAAGATCAAATGCTTCTGATCGCCAGCATCGATATCTTCCACATCCACCAAGCGTTGACTTTGCGATGACTGCAACGATGGAATCACAGCAGGAATTGCTCTTTTTTTGTGGACAAGGGACGAGGCAGTTTCCTTCTTTTGCATCTCAGGATTGACCAATTCTTTCTTCTTTAACACAACAGCCACTTTGGCTTTGTCAGTCAGAGATTTTCTCATTGTAGTTGTTGTTGTTGTCTTTACGTGAACTACATTATAATTAAAAATTGAATTGCTTACAACCAGAGGTTGTTTTTTCCAGTATGCATCTTTCAGATCTTTTTGTGGCACGTTTTTGGCAGCAATTTCACAATTGAATCCAAATTTCTGTATTTCGCCCAAAGCAACACGCTTTGGGGCTGCCTCGTTTGCCGGCACTGTCCATTTCTTCACCTGCACTTGTGTTTTATCATATTCCTCGGTAACATTCTCGTCCATGAGCATTTTCTTTGCAATATCCAACATGCTTATAGTTTTCTTCTAATTTTTTTCTATTTTTTCTTTACACAAATATAATAAGCACAATTTATTGTTTTTTAATTTCTAAATACACAAATGTTCTAAAAATGTTTTTTTTTAATATTCTAATACTCTTTTGTAGCTTGCTTTAAATTGCAAAAATATAATTTACTACTGTTAGTTCAACGATTGCTATAGTTGTTTTAACTTTTGAGTTAGGCTCTTGTACTAAAAAAAAGTAAGTATCTATCTTGACTAAAATCCTAAAATTGATCTAAAACACATGCTTTTGTGATGTCGTGGTTTAAGGTTAGTGGGAGAGGCAAAATTTAAATGGGGCCGTTGAAGCCATTTGGTAACATTTTTTAATTGTGTATTATTCTTATCAAACATACGCTTTGAATGACACCTTGATCATTAATATCCGACCAGTGGCTCAAAAGATAATTAATTTTGAAATTTTAAGTGGCCTTCCGAGATAAAAGTACAGATATGTTCTATGTATATGTCGTTGAAAATGTATTTTAAAGAGCTCTTAGAATTACTATTTATTTTAACTAAGGTACCGCACATAAAGGATTTTAATATGAAGCATAGTTGATTTTAATATGAAACAAAGTTGATTTTCATATGAAATATAGTTGATTTAATAATAGTTGACCCTAGTGGATTTAAATATGAAACAAAGTTATTTTAATATGAAACATAATTGATTAAAATATGAAACATAGTGAATTTAAATATAAAACGTATTTGATTTAAATATAAACACAGTGGTTTTAAATATGTAACATAGTTGATTAAAAATGTAGCGCAAAGTGCCGAAAGCCAAAAATTTTTTTTAATAATTTATGTTTAAAACTTAATATTATTCGTCACAAAATTGCATATCAGAAATTTTGTAGTATGAAAATGTTTTCGTCACTAGACTTTTACCTCGTAAAGAGGTTTTTTTTATAATATTTAAATCAAAACAATAATGTTACTTGTGAATGGTCAAAGCCTTATACACTCTTTTCACTACAAATTTTGCGCACTCTCTCTGCTCTTTTACAGATTATTTTCCAATATTTAAAAATTTTTATTTGTTGCCTACAAAACTCCAAGCAAATGTATTTTTAAATAAATTTGAAGTATCTTTTTAGTGAAAAATAATCTATGGTATTAATAATTTTATGCCTATTTTTCAATTTCCAAAGAAACTTAAATTGTTTCTCTGTTTTTTTTACTCTTTTTCCTAATATTAAGTAATGTGAATTTCGGGTTTAAATAATTCTCAATCCAGGGTAAATGTTTGTAAGTTAATTAGTTATTTAAGAAAGTGCAAAATATATACATCTATAGAAAATAAATGCTCTTCCAATAAAATGCACTCTTTATCTATTAGTTTTTTTTTTATTTATTTTTGTCGCGCTAAAATTAAAAATGTGAATTTTTCAAATAAATAAATATGGCGGCAAGCAGGTGCTGGCTGCTCTTCTTCTTCCACTTCTTTGCGCATGCGCAGAGCATACAAATAATCGATGAATCGCAGCGCAAACCGATAGCATGTATCGATAGTAGCTCAGCAGTGTGACGCCATCGATTGCTGGCACAGTTCACATCACTTGCTAAAATACAAATTATAGTTTTTAATTCAGCGAAATAGCAAATTGCACATGCTGTGTGCTTTTTGCTTTCTGCTTGAGTTGTTTAAGTGACTCGAGACAAGGAGAAGTTCAGGCAAGAAGAACAACGAATTACCGAATCAATTTTGAAGTCAGCACGGAAGTCAGGACAGTGGCTCTGTCCCTGGCCACAACAGCATGATAAAGATGCAGGTGGAGGCGGAAAATGAGAAGGAAAAGGAGATGGAAATAGAGACAGAGACGGAGACGGAGATGAACAGTTTGTCAACATCAACATCAACACTAGTGGCTGAGGTTCATTTAAATCAAAACGCAGATACAAATTCAAATGTCGCAACGCAGATTGAAGTGACAGAGCGTAAGTTTTGTTTTGTTTTTGTTTGTTTTCAACTACAGTTAGTCAAGAAATTGTTTAGACAAGGTAAATAAATTTAGATTTATTTTGGTTTAATTTTAAAAAATAATTAAACCCAATAGAAGTCTATTTTCGCATTTTTTATTATGTTTATTTGAAGAACAACTTTAATAACATGGGAATAACATTTATAGAAAATGTTTTTTTTTTTGTTTGCAATATAAAATGTGTAAATCTATTCTATTGATTTCATTATTTATAGTTAAATCCAAAGATTATCAATATTGTTTATATTTCAACTGTTCAAGGAACAATTATAATAAAGTTAGAAAAACATTGAAGAAGTTGTTTCTGGTTCAAAGAAGAATTATAATAAATTTAGAAAGAAATTTAAAAAACTGAGTTTATTATTTTGTCAAAAGATTATCTTGACTAGCTGTATGTATTTTCTATTGATTTGTTTAATTAATTTGTTTATATTGTCCACAGCAAAGCAACAACAACAACAACAACAAACAGTCTGTCTGTCAGTCGCTGAGAAACTTCGACGCTTCTGTTACATTGGCACCTTTGACGTGCCCATTTTTGCCCCCAGCACTTTGGATCTGACAGTCGAGAATCATTTTCCAATCTTACTAGAACTATGCGCTCAGATCGGTCAGAGGGAGTTAGTCGAGTGTCTGGGCAGCGTGCTCGGCGCTGGAAATGCCGAGCAGTTGCCGCGCCGTGATGAGGCCTTGTTCGTGCTGGCCGTTTTTTTGTCCACGTGCCGTGATGACAAGGAACGAACCGCGGCGCGGGGACACTTTCCCCTGCTGGTGACGAGTGGTAAGGATCTGCTGCTGTTTGTCAAGTTTGTGAAGCGCGTGCAGAGCTTAATGAAACGCAAGACGCCGTTTAGTCGAACCATCCGCAAGGCCGTCATCGACTGGTACAAGCTGCAGCCGCTCGAGAGACTGTTGGAGATGTGGTCGCTGAGCGACTGTGAGTATTGCACCCATCGCGATCTGTTGTTCCATTGCCACTACACGAGTGAGAAATTCGACATGGATATTCTCGCCGCCTTGCGTCTGATATTTACGCCCCCCAAGGAGGTGATTTTGTGGCCCGATCATCTGGATCCGTTGATCAACTTTAAGGAACTAATTCTGGGCATAGCCAAAGTGCGTCTTGCTCAGAAGCCGGAGGAGGCCTTACCCATTGTTCAGCAATTGCATCTTGGCTATCAACATGTTCCGCGTATCCTATTGACTGATCCACAGTTGCTCAACATTTTACTGCCCAAAATGACCTACGATCAGCTGCTGGAGACCTGGCAGAAATTCCTCAATGTATTCAAGGTTCATCGCAACGATCAGCGCAGCTACACCGAGCTGTTCTTCGAGGAGTCCAAGCTGCGGGATGCCAATGTGGAGCCAATTCGTCTGCTCATCCAGGAATCACGTGTGATCAGGCGCAACAGAGTCGTGAGTTCTTACACAAATGTTAATTATCATTCATTATTACGTCACAGATGGAAAACTTCTTAAATAGTATATATACTTTTGATCATATCTAGACGTGTCTGTCTAATCCGGAGCCTGCCGGATCAAATTATATCTTGAGATATATCAACTCATCTCACAGAATAACAGCTTTTGTTGTCTATATGATTTAGCTGATATAAAAACAATGAATCTTCTTTTGATTGTTTTGTTTGCTTTTTTAAGTAAACTCGCAGTTTGTTTCTTTGGTATTGTCCTACATATCCATATCAAAGTTAAGTTTAAATCAGTCGATTATATTATACACATAGGTGTCATAGGAACAATCATATGCAACTCAAACTTTTTTTCTTGAGATATATCAATCAATCTTCCATATTGTGTACTTGGTATTGTTTTATACATCTGGAACATATTTAGTCTATATTTAGACCACTATATCATTAAGATTACTTGTTCATTCATTCTTTATTCCTCCACAGGTCACAAGAGGCGTTGTTCCCGCTGTCCAGTCAACCTTTATGAACAATTTGTATAAGCGTTCCTTTGGCATGAACAAAGCTGTCGGCTTGCGTCTACATATTACCATAAATCTGGAAAAGTGCTACATAGGCAGTATGTAAATGATGGCAATTACAAAATAATATTTTTATGCCTAACACTGAAACTATTTTGCAGAATATCTAAATGGACGCTGGCGATCAGTGAAATATCTGGACGCAGTTCTTGCATTTGCTTTTGGCTATTACAAGACCGAATCGCAGGTAAATGTACAAATTTGGTATGACAAAAGCGGCAAGTTGAAACCGTTGCCTTGGACTCCGACCATGACGGTAGATGAGGCCAAAACCTGCTGTGAAAAGCAACAGGTATGTCTACTTATTTGAAGTGTTATCAATTCTTGGTCGCTCATGCGAAATCCGAATACTTTTGTTGAAATTGGCAAGACAAAATAACTTAGAATAATATTTAAAGACAAACTTAATTATGAACAAACGAAAAAAAAGGCGAAAATGAGGAAATTTAACTTAGATAAAACAATCATACTACAAAGTTTATTAATATTTAAAAAAAAAGATTTAATCTATCTCTATTTATTTATTATTAAATAAATTCAATTTTACTTCGGTTGAATTATTTTCAAACAGCCAAATGCATTTTATTAAATTGTGCGAATGCTTTTTAAAGTCAATAATTACATATTTGCATAAGTAATAATGGGATGAAAACCTTTATATATCTAAGCGGCTTTATAAATTGTTTCTATTTAAAACAAAGTGCATTTCATGTTGCTTTTTACCTGTTTTCCTTTTTAGGGGACTTTCGGTACAAAACAAAATATCCAGAAATTTAAAAAAAGGGGCTCAATGCAAATGTAAATTTAGTTTATTACCGCCTTTATGCCTTTCCTATTTGTTACATTTGAAGTACAAAAGAAAATATGTTAACACTCGAATGCTGTGTTGCAGGTTGTCAAAATCAAGCAAACTCTGACCGACGTTATCGACAATGCTCTGAATGATGCGTCGACTACTTACGATGCGTTTCTGGTTCTGGTGCCGTGTGCCACACGAGGCAACCCCAACAACAACTCGGATGAACTGTACCGACGACTTAACGAGTATCGCCAAACTCGAAATCCGAATGCCAAGTGAGTGTCGATTTTAGAGTTCGTAATTCGATTCGATTATCATGTGTTGTTCTTGCAGATTTATCATAATGAGTTTGCGCGAAAGTCATGGATCCATGACCTACTCAAAGGAGCGTAGGGAGAATGTTCTGGAACTGTGCGGCATTTCCGAGCAGATGCCAAGGCTAATACATGCCTTTGTCAATGGCAAATTCGTTTAAGCAATCGACAGCAATAGAGGAACTTTATCATTCAAGTGAAGAAGCCAAAGGAATCATAAGCTGAGTTGCATTAACAGTTCTAGATCTGGTCTGTTTGTTGTGGTTTGAATCCTCCTGTCATCGAGCTTCTAGCGATAACGATATAGCGCTCTCTCTTTCTCTATCAAGTTATCTAATGCCTCACTAACTCTCTCGCTTTCTCGCTCACACACAAACACACACACACACACATTTAATGATGCTCGTGCGCCCTTTTGCACACATTAAGCACAATTAATGCTATTTAATTACATATATACATATTTCTATACATAAGCTTATTATATAATGAGACACACACACACACGCACACACATTCACAAACATACACACTCATATAACATCAACCAATTATATTTTCAAATATTTATCTCAATTCATTCAACATGAAAACCATAATTTCTCAACGATCTGTACTCTAGTTGTACGCATTTTAATTGAATTGAATTGGAATTAGTCGTAGTTAAAGAATTTATTTGCAATTTCATTTTCAAAAACGAAAACGCAAACGAAAACGAAAAAAAACCTAAGAGAAAATCGAATGAACTGAATCTAAATTAAATTTGGATTAAAAACAATACAAAGTGAATCTGAGCAAAGCGAATATTAAAAAAAAAAACACAACATAAACAAATTGCCTTACAAACAAAATGTTAGTCAATCCTTAATTTTAACTTAAACAAAAACTTAAAACAATATAAGAGAAAAGTAACACAAGGAATTTCGTCGAAAAAAAAGTACTGAGAGTAAACTAAACAGAAGCAAAACAACGCATTTAGATAAAAAAAAAAATAAAAAGATATTCAAACGAAACTACTTATATGACGAAGAATTAAAAAAATACACAAATAGTCCAAACTAACAATAAGTTAACACACGAATGAACAAACAAACTAAACAACATCAGAAATTATTATTATTAACATTAGGTTTTGTGTTAAAACATATTCAAGTGAAAACTGCCCAAAATACTGTGACATTTTGTGTAAAAACTTAACAAGATAATTAAAAACTAAAACTAGACAGAAGAAAAATTAGAAAATTGCGTACAATACACAAATTTATAAGTACTCCTCCAATATGTGCCATACACACAAACACACACACACACACACACACCTGAACTGACACACGCACACACACAGACGTATACTAATAAGATTATAAAGCGCCTGAACAAAAACCGAACAATAATTACAGCAAAAACATTAAAACAAATTCGACTACAGTAATAAAGTAACATTCTATTAAGTACGTTTAAATTTATATACAACAAAAAGAAAATCAGCCAACAATTTGGAAACTGGACGAAACTTTTCAAGCAAAAAAAGCAAAAGCAAAAAAAAAATACAAATAATAAAACTAAAAAATATTTCTAGGGGCAGTTTATGATAAAGTGTCCCACACGAGTCTGTGAAGTAAACCGTTGTGATCGCTTTGAAATCTTTATTTTAAATGAAAAACAAAAAAAAAACAAACAGAAAACCAGAAAATACATAAATTAGAGCAAACTCAAGAGCAACTTAAAAAGATTCAATTAATTATAAGTTGGACTAAAATGCGAATAATTTCGAAAAATATGTGAAATAATTGTAAACAAAAAAGCGTAACCAAAAAGTACCTAGACTCAGAATGCAAAATTTGAATACAAAACACAAAGACCTAAAATACATACAATAAATACAAACATACATATATCTCAATTTCTCTCTCTTTCATAAACTGGCACAACAGTTCAACACACTCACACACATACCAACACACACTCACACACACACACGTATGTATTCATATAGTATTATTAACTACATATAATGTATTCCGTATTGTAAATACTCTTACGTAGCTGAAATACATTAAAAGCCTACAATTATTTCATTCGTTATTTAACTTAAACGCACGAATTCATCAACTGAAAAAAATACTGTAAGAAATACGAAAAATACGAAAACAGGCTCAAAGAATGTTTTGAAATCTAAAGAGAAAAAACCTATACAAAATCCGCAGTAGCAGCAACACCAAGCAAAAAAACTTTATGTGATATCTATTTGAAAAATAAGTGAAATAACACAAAAACAAAAAACGAAACGAAACGAAAGAAAATAAAAACGGACTAACCACAAACAAACTGAACTAATTCATGATATAGGAAAATTTTTAAAATGAAAATTGCAGGCATAATCCCATATACGAACTAAAAAACAAATAAAAAAAGCAATTGCACCTAACAATTGATTTATTTACAATTTTTGTTTGATTCCATATCTCACTCTATTTGTTATAATATAGTTATAAAAAATATAATTCTTAATTTATCTATATATATATATATATAACTACAAGTACTTAGCATATATATAAATAAGCTGCCTAAATGTTATCAAACGTTTTTGTTTAGAAAATAATGATAATTAAATTAATTAATGCCAAAACATTGAAGCATTGAAGCAATATCTATATGCATATTCATATTCATATTCAGTATTCAGCATTCATTAGTTGGAAAAAGGAATTTGAAAAAGTATCTTTTAATCCGATTCTCTTTTTATAGGCTTATTTTTTATTTTATTTTTAAATTATATACATATCTGTATATGCAGATATACATAAGTATTTATATGTATATGTATACACCACACTTCTTATACATGACATAAAGATGAATAAAACTCAAATGAACTTCAAATGCAATCGTGTTCGTGTTCGTGAAATCTCCTATCAGGTAGAAGTTACTTGTTCTGGGTGACAATGCCAGCGGGTCCGCAGATATACAACTGTTGATTATCCCGCTCCCGGATGGGATCGAAGCCAAGTTCGTCGGTGGGAATGCCATACTGTTTGAGTTTGCCCTCATAGGTCTCGAGGAGATCATCGTGAGTCTTCCAGGCCTTGGCCAGTTCATAGCGCAAATCGATAATGGTTTGATTCTTGGTGTCCACAACATCGCTGACTGTTTTCTCCACATTCTCCAGTTTGCTGGCGAACTCGGGGGCACAGGTGGCCATCGTTTTGCGCAGGACAATGTTGCGCTTCTCGTCCTCGCGCATGAGTGCCGCAATTTTCCGCTCGAGAAGAACATTCTTGAGTCCCGTCTTCTGCTGCAGCTCAACGATGACTTCGTTGAACCGAGCCTTGAGCGTGGCCCGCTCCCCAACGAGGGCATCGTTGCGCAGCAAAAGTGTCTCCGACTCCCACATCAGACTCTTCACCTTCTTCTCCAGCACGGTGTTGCTCTTCTTCAGCCGGCTCAGCTGCAGCTTGTCGCGATCGTAGAACTCCAACTTACGCTGTAGCTCCTTCATTTGGGTCTTGGCCTGCTCCAGCGGCTCCTTGAGGCGACGCGTCTCGGCACTCGCCTCGGCGGCGATGCGATCGCTGCGATCCGCCTGACGACGCAGCTGCTCAATTTGTTCCTTCATGCTGCCAATTAAGGCCAAGTTATTCAATGTGATGTCGTTGTAATAGTTCTTCATGTCGTTGAAGGCCAGGTCATGATGATCCTGCAGATCCTTGATCTGCTGATTCTTCCGCTCCTCCACCTCAAACATTTGCGAGTTGAAGAACAGCTCCAGCTTCGTGCGCTGCTCCTTCATCTTCTCCTCGTGCAGGCGATCGTTGTCCTTGCGCTCGCTCTCAAACAATAGACGCTGTTCCCTAAAAATTGGGTTTAATTTCAATTGGATTTGAGATTAGTGATGCACATACATAAATCCGAACCCTGGATCGAGATGTAAATGGAAATGTTAAAATCGTCAAAACAAAAATCGAGTTGTTGATATTAGAGGTATGCATGAATTCACTCAAAATGTGAGTTCAAATAAATTAATTCGAACGATGTCGAATTGAGCGAGTGCGAGGCACATTTGGAATTGAATTCGTTTGAGTGTGAGTGACACTGAGTTCTGAAATGACAGCTCCTTATCGAAATGAGTGCGAATGAAGGAATGTGCTATGTGAAAATAATGAATTTGAAATGGCCAAATTCAATCGAAAGATTCGCAATTTTATTAGTCAAATGGCTGTTTTTTTCACGTTGCTTCAATTTGCCTCCGGGCGGTCGCAAAGGAATAATGACTTTGTTTGTCTGGGTTGGTGGGATAAACAGAAAAATATGTTTCCCTCATTGCACAAAACAAGCTGCATATGAACATTTTGTGTTAATAATGGAGAAGCGTTTTTTTATTGCCACCAACACAGACAATGCCAATAAAATTCTGTTTTCAGCTTCAAACGTATATTTAAAACTCTTATTAATAATAAAAATTAGATTTTAATTTTATATATTGTATTTATATATTTAGCTGTATATTGATCTTCATTGTTTCATATATTTATTACACACATGAAAACAACAACAGGAAATAAGCATGCAAAAAAAGAAAATATGAAAATTGAATCGAAATTCGAATTAAACGCGAATTAACTCAAAAGAAAGTAGCTTTCTCACTCATTCACTTCGTGTCACTCCGCATGAACGTTGTCAACTGAGTTTGACACGAAAGCACAAACTCATTCAAAATCGTTCGACTTCGCATTCGCATTCGACTTCTTTCAATTCCTTTCAAACATAAATGTTTCGAGCTTCGTTTTAGCTCATTCATGCTGACCTCTAGTTGATATAACATATTATATATCCAGTAAAATTACTTAAAAATTTAATTTATGTTGGATTTTTAGATTGTGATTCAAATCCAGTTTAAATCGAAATGGTCAAATCGTCAACAAAAATTGAGTTGTTGATATGGCATCAATGTATTTCGATGTATTTTAACCATAGCTCGCAAATAACTGTTGACCGTTTCTCGTTGTCTGCAAATAAGTGTCTTTTGCTTACTCTTTACGAAAAGACTCAGCGAGCAACTGTTTTTTCGGTTCTTAAATGAGCTCGCTCGCGCTCGGAGCGAAAACGTTTTTTTCTATTTTGTTTTGTTCTCGTTGTTCCAATACCGTTTCGTCGTGTTCAATGAAGCAAACGGTATTTTGCATATGTATTGGTATACATTCACACGCATAGGCATTTGCTTGCCTAAGCGTCTGTTTTGCAGACGAAATTCATTAATTGCGATCGTGAATTGAGTGTGTGAAGTTGTCAAATATTTGTTGTGCAAAATGGGAAGAGACATGAATAAAAAAGTGCACCAATTCTTTAACGCAAATAAATGTGAAGACCGTTTGCGTTGAGTTTTTCGGTCAAACGGTCTTTTGCTGAGGCTCATTGTGCGAGCGTTTTTCGTTTCGCGCTTTACGCACTGCTCATTGAAAGACCGACATACAAAGAGCTCAACGAAAAGAGCTCAACAGAAAACATAAATGAAGACAGCAAGAGTCTCTTGCTCAGAGCGAGAGCGAGAGAGTACGAACTTTTTCGGTTGTGCTCGCAACGAGAGCGCAAGAAAAAAACGGTCGACAGTTATTTGCGAGCTATGATTTTAACATTACTAGTGCATTTAAAAATATGGATCAGCATATAAAAATTGTAAGGCCATTGAACAAAACGAGTGGATTATGAAGAAATTTAAATTAATTTAGGTTATTCAGCTTGACTTCGCGCATTTGTGACTCCCTTCATTTTTTGATGAACACTTGAATCCAGAGTTTTATTGATTAATTCTTTTAGAATAGTTTCGATAAACTATTATTTAGTTCAGTCGTTCATCAAAAATTAAACTACTGAACTTAAATTCTGCAATTGAATAAACGATGCACACACGCAATTAAATTGTGAGTTTTTAGTGAAAATAGATTTAATTATCGTCAAAATAATTATCGAGTTGAAGTGCATATAAAATCGAGTTACTTACAGCAGCTGTTGGTTGAAGTGCGCCTCCAGCTGGCGATGTTGCATGTCGCTCATCTCGATCCGTTCGCGGACAATGCGACGCAGCTGCCGCTTATCGGATTGCAGCTCCAGCTCCTGCAGCACGTGGTGCTCCTGGGCGACCTTCAGCTGGGTCATTGCCTCGGCCCGCACCTCGCCCAGTTTGCTGTGATTCTCGAACTGCAGATGCTTCATCTGCTGCATGATGTGCTTCGTATCAATGTCAGCCAGATCCTGTGTGGCCTCGATCTCCTTGTCCTTCTGCTGCAACTCATATTTGGATTCCTCTGTGATATAGTGTACAACATTTATTAGATAATCATTTCATTTCTTTTGTTAATTCTTATAAAAAAAAAAGCTATGTTTATTTTATAATACAGTTTTCGACTTAATGTATCACATACGATTAATAATACATTAAATATAGAAATATAAAGCCTTGATCAGAGTGAAATCTAAATTATTATAATAATAACAAATTATTTAAAATTTTGAATATTCAAAAAAGGCAAGGAGGACTCTCTTTGCACACAAATATTTGAACGATTGAACAATTAATAAAGTTTGAAAGTAGAATAATTTAAGAGGCCAAATCATGTTCAAATGATATTTCGCTTGGAAATCGGATAAGTTTTTCTATTTGGATTTACATCATTAGTTTCCACTTTGGAGCTGAAGTAGATTATTGATGTCATAAATGTTTTAAATGTTTACTTGATTGCTCATGTTTAAATGCTTTAAGAATTTTTATCAGTTAAATATTAAATCGTTATTTCTATAATTTGTTTAAAAGACTGCAGCATATGCTTTTTAGTTAATTTAATTATATTCTATCTGTAGTTTATATAAATTTTGAAATAAAATTTCTCAATACTGTCCCTTTTTTTTTTTGAGGTGTCTTAGACTTACCGAGCTGCTGTCGCGTAATTTCCCAGAAGGTGCGAATCTTGTCGCGCTCCAGCTGAAAGTAGTTCCGTTCCTCCCGCTCCCGATCCATCTCGGCCTTGAGGCGCAATGCGAACGCCTCCAACTGATCGCGTGTCATTGAGGATGTGTCGACGCCATCGATGAGAACTGAGTGCAAAATAAAGTAAGCAGTTGCCTTTAAGTTACCCAAACGCTATTATGAAAATTTAATAAGAAATGCCTTCGGTTTTATGGCAGTGTATGTGTGTGTGTGTGTGTGTGTTTGTATTTTAGGACTGCACTCGTGTCCGCATATGTGCAGCCCTTGCTGTAATTGGTTTGTGTAATTGGCATCGTTGGCCGGCTGCTACCGTGCCTTGCAGCCCCTCTGCCCTCTGCCCTCAGCTCCTCCTGCGCTATCTACTGCTTCTCTAGCTGCTTGCCACTTGCCCCTTACCCTACTTAGAGGCACTACTATGCAGGCAGCCTCTTTGCTTCTCTTCGGCCATAGGAAACAATTATGTGCGTTAGAGGCCGAGCTGGTTTGTTCACTCGTGGAAATTAAGTGGACATTTTTTCCCTGTATTGTTGTTGTCCAGCCTGCAGTGTGTAGCATGACCCACAACACATGCCCCATGCCCCATGCTGCATGCCCCATGTCCCATGCAGTATGCCGCATGCCTCAATGCCATGCGACTGCTAGTTGCACAATTAAATTGTATTGAGAGCATGTGGCCCAACATCATGAGATTCCACTTGTCACATTCTCTCTCCAATCCCACCCTCTCACTCTCACTCTCCCTCTCTCTTTCTCTCTCTCTCTCTCTTTCACTATTTTTGCTGCTGCTGACCAAGCCTCAGATTATCATTATTTGACAAATTGTTTTCCCAACCAACTGACAGACCTATCTATTGGGCATTACGTGAAGTTCCCTCTCTTTTCTATATTCTCTCACTTCTCAATTACCACTCACATTAATTACGTATACGTAGACGTTATGTTTTAAGGACGTCTTTTAAGTACTTACTAAATAAATCACAATATCAGAGGAGCTTAAACTCGATATTTGGGGGGGCTATATTTCAAGTCAAATTTTCAGACTTTCAAGATAGATCATATTTTTTTGGAGCTTATTCGAACAGTGTTATGATAAAGTATTCTAATCTTAAATAACATTTTTTCTATTAATTTTAAAAGGTTTTTATCTTATCTGATATACAACTCTCAAAGATTAGACAGACTAATGAAAATATATACCCTTGAATTAACAAAAAAAAAGATATAAAGTGATACAACTGTCTTTGACTATCGTTTCCCAAACACAACACATGTTTATTTGAATAAGGCTTTAATTAATTTTGGCGCTGTTGGATAAATGTTTTTAATGTGGTTGCACGATTCTTTATGTACCCTCACATTTGCTTGAAGAAATTAAAAATATTAAATTGCAACTCACCTGGCAGCTTTTTGCCCTTCTTCCCTTTTTTACCCTTTGGCGGCTGTAAAAGTAGAAAATAGTTTGAAATATAATATTAGATTAATAAATTAAAATAAATATGTATATAATTTAATAGGATATTTAGCAGTCGCACTTAGTCAATTTCAAAATATAATAGGACGACTCTCTATTAATTTAATTTAAATGTTTTTGAGGTAGAATTGTAAATTATCAGAATAAGTAAAAAATAAAAATGTATTTCCAGAGTATTAAGCAGTCGCGCTGCTTAATATTTAAGATAACCGCACTAAATTTGATTGAAATGCTTCAAGTCGAAAATTTAAATTCAGCTAACCTCTGACTGGATACATTAAATATATATAGACGTACAGTTAGTCCAAAAAAAAAAACCAGTTAAAAAATGTAGTAGAATTTATACGTTGCAATTTATTCTTCGACGATTAAAAAAGCGATTATCGATTAAAAAAGCGAATATCACTTTCTAATCAATTAGATTAATTAATTAATAAGATTAATTTCACATTCACTTTCTTTTCACTTTTTTCTATTCAGTATATAACTCATAGCTTATATTAATTTAAGTATCAGTTCATTTGGCTAAATAATTTTGATTTATTATTTAATTGTTTAACAAAATAATAACTTGAATAGCTGACATACATATTTTTGAAGATACTTGTATGCCCAGGGCATAATTCAAAATTGGAGTTGAGGCAGTTTTCTAAGGGCGCAAAGAGGCAAAAAAAAAAATGACACTTTGCATGGCGAGAAGAGAATCAGCGACAGAATCAGAGTCGGTAACGGAGTCGGAGTCGAAGTCGGAATCCGTTGTTGTGTCTGGGCCAAGAGACACAGAGAGAAATAGATCCAGAGTTGGAGACGCTGTTGGCTGTGCCACTGAGTGTGCCACTGACTGTGGCAGTGGCAACAACGACGCCGTTGCCGTTGTATTAAATAATGTGATGGCGCGGCTTTCAAAACAATTTCACAACAGCTGTTGGCTTATTGCATATTTTATGACTGCAAATTATTCAAAAATTTTCGAAGCCGCTCGCGTTGCGACCGCGTTGCGTTCACCTCCCTCCGCCCAGTTGCCCGTCCCCCATCGCTTCAGCAACGAATGTGTCTCGGCAAAAGGCGTAAAATTTTCATAAATAATAATAGTATATGTATTTATATACATATATATACATATAAATGTGTAGGGAGAGGTATGCGTATGCCGCCATATACAAATTGTCGAAAACGGACAACAGCAACACGGGGTGCTCTTGTTGTTGTTGCCGTTGTTGCTGTTGAGATTTTACGCGCTGCACAATTCTTTTGCAATTTTACAAGAGTAGGCAACAACGACAGGGCGGGGCAGCACTGTGAGGCAAGCATACACAGAAAAAAAATCCATTCTACAATTCAAGAGTATTCAGGATATTTTCATTATTAAATTAACACAATATGCGAATAAAATGGCAAACATTGAGTATAACTAATAATAGTGAACAAAGCCAAAAACATTTGATTTCACAGAAAAAATTCTTATGAAGCCCCGATAGTCAAATTATTTGCGCAGAAGAAATTAAAAATCGTACTTGAATCAAGCGTTTTGTAATTGGCTTTTTTATATTAATTGAGTTATTTGTTAATTTAATTATTTTTTTATTTGATTAATAATTAATAAATTTATTTATTTTTTATTAGGTTTATTAGGTTGATTTATGTTATATTTATTGTTTTGTTTATTTATTTACTTATTAAATAATTTATTTATTAATTTTGTTTATTTTTTTATTTTTTTTGTTTTTTTTTAAATTTATTAACTTTTTTATTCAGTACTATATATTTTATTAATATATATAGGAAGCAAATACAATGCAGCCTCAAAATAAATTACAAATGCAAATAAAATTATCGGATAAAAATTTAAAATAAATTCAACGGAATTCCGGATTTTGTTCTGTGCACGCATATTATGTACATAAGCATATACCTATAAATGTAAAAATATATACATAAACTATATGTATGTACGTGCAGCATGCTGTTGTTGCTGTTGTTGTTGTTGGTGCACAACAGCCTGGCTTGGCATGAAAAATTGAATATGCCAATGCAGCGCCAGAGAGTTGCAAGAGGGCAAGTGGCAAGTGGCAAGGGACTGACCTCCAGTTAGCTGCCACACAGCCATGCATACACACACATACACACACTCTTATCAGAAAACGACAATGTGAAAGATGCTGTTGCCCTGTTGCCAGCTTTATTGCAACAACAGCTGCCACTGAAGCTGCCTCTTAAGCTACTTATGCCACTTGCAACAGATCCTCCAAATTAGCTTCAGATCTTCACAGCTTACCATTTTGTGCTCCTTTTCGTCTTTCCTTTATATAAATTTTATATTTGTGATTTCTTCTGGAATTTGGTTAATAATTTTCAGCAGTTGTTGTTGTCCGTACTCTCTTCTCTTCTTACTTATATTTTATTTATTATTGTTGTTGTTGATGTTGCTCGTTAAATTGTTTTGTTTGATAAAGCCTTGGGTTGCCGTTGGTAGCCACGTGGTTGGTTGTCAAGTGGTTACCAACTGTTTACCAGCTGGTTTCGCCCAGCAACCAATTCTGCAATCTTCAAATTTTTTGTTATTTTTCCAATCTACGTGTGATATGTGTGAATTTCGGAATTTGTGAAAAACGACTGGAAATTCATTGACATTCAATGTGAATGCTTTGTTTTTCTCACTTTTTCTTGTTCTCTGTTACTTATTCTCGATTGAGTTGTAAGTGTAGTCGTCAAGTGAGCATTTATTCACTTGGTCTACTATTTGGCCAGCCACAACTTTAAAACTGAGATTAGAGTCGAATGCGACTCAGAGATACCCTGATAAGCAAAATGACGAAAGTCTATCATATAATTATTATTTATATTTTTATTTAAAATTACAAATATTGTAATTATTTTTATTAAAAATTATTATTTTCATTATTATTTTAAAATAATAAATTGAACGAAAATACCTGATAATATAAAATACATATTTATACATATTTTGCGAGTGGGGTCACAAATTATTTGTCAGAAGAGTCGAAATACCAATTCGACGATGAAGAAGGCGACATTACTTTTTGCCGACTGGACTTAGTCGGGATAAATAATAAATAAATTTATAAATAAATGAATTGATAAATTAATAAATAAAAAGTATTTAAAGTATGCATACTAAAATGCATCGATTCGTAAGAGCCCGAAAAAATTAAAAAATTGTAACCCATTTTCGTAATCTAAGGTCAATTCTAAGATGCTTTCACCAAGCAAACATAGCATTTAAGAACTATGGTTGCTTGGTGAAAAATCTTAGAATCCTGATACGCGCTTTTTGAGTTGAAGATTTTCTAATTTTGAAATTTATAATCTTGGGTGTTTATGGTCTGATCCTGACAAGCTTGTGCAATACTCTTGTTAGAACCATAAAATTCCATAGAACCAAAGGACCAAATGTCCTTTGAACATTATTTTCATCCTTGGAAGGACGATTTTGCGACTCGTTTCTATCATAAAAAAATTAGTCAGAGCTAAAGCTATTTTTAGGCCCACAAAATTTTTTTTTCTATTAAATACTTTTTAAATGCATGTTTTTATTCAATAGCCCAGTTGATATAGCAAATGCCTTAATAAAATACATATGTTCTACATTTTCTGTTAAAAAAATAATGAGGTTTAAGAAATTAAAAATTTTTCGGTCCAAAAAATAGCTTAAATTCTGTCTCATTTTTTAGGATAGAAACGAATCGCAAAATCCAATCCAATCCTTCCAACATCTTAGAATTGACCATAGATTACGAAAATGGCTTACCAGTTTTTGTGAAGAAAATCAATGCTCTCTAATGCATACCCTTATGTTGCTGTTTACTACAGGGTATAGCAAGCAGAGAGGACGGCAAAGCAAACGAAATTGAAATACTCGTTTAAGAAGTTAACGGCTGCCCGATAAAATTGCCAACAGCCAACGGGTCGAGGCGCATAAATATCCTTAGTCCTGGCGACTGCCTCGTGCCCCACTTGCCGCACTTGCCACACTGGGTCTTAAATAGCATTTGCCAGGCTCGAATGTGCAGCACATTTTGAATGCATTTTGCATTACAGACGGCAAATCTAACAACAAATTGCAGTCATTATTGTTGTTGTTTCCCTCTCTCTCTCTTTCATTGTCTGCACTTTACACTTTTTCTATTTTTTTGTTTATATATCATAATTTATGATATCATCAGCGAGAGAGAAAGCGATAGAATGGAAGAGGGAGATGGAAAGAGAGAAAGAGTTGTTCTTTGATACGGCTGCGGCATTTAAAGAAGGCCTAAACTTAAAGCTGCCTTAATTAATTAGATCCAGTTGTTTCTTTCTAATCAAATTATTAAAGTTAAAAATAGTACTTATAGCTACTATTTTGCCAAAAAAAACGACTACTTTAAGTTGAGATACAAATGCAAAAGTTGCGCGTGAATATTTCGCGGCTTAATTCATGTGGCATTGGGGCAAGAAGCAATTGAGCGTGTAGCAGGTGGGCTGAGGGGGGGAAGAAGATAGGGGGAAAGGGGCGGGGGGGGCGATTGCTGTTAAATTATGCGCTGCTTTCTTGGCGGTTGTGTAAACAGAAGCCCCAAATAAAAAGGATATTGCCCGGCTGGCTGTTTGTGCTTGCCGGTTAAATGCTTTAATTGAAATTAATAACCGCAGCCAGTTGAGCTGAGCAGCGACGCGACGCGACGCAGCAGAGGGGGCAGCAGAGGGGGGCAGGACAATGTCTTGGCTCCTTAGCTGCCTCACAGAATTTTCAATTGTTTTCATTAAAAGTCAATTTTTGGAAGGCAGGCAGGAAAACTTCAACTTCAACCCTTTGCCTTTTGCTTAATGCCCGACGGCCACAACAGTGTGTGTGGCAAGGATAGGCAGCGGACAGGGGACAGGGGACAGGAGGCATGCCGCATAATTTTGTATTGGCAGATGCTGTTTGTCCATGGCCCATTGCACGGCTAACTGTAGCTGTAACTGTAACTGTAACGGTAACTGTAACGGTAACGGCTGCCAAGGGTCACGCGGCTTTCTGGCTCTGATTGAAAGTGAAACTAAGTACGTTGATTTCAGACAGAGAAACAGACAGACAGATAGACAATCAAACACATATACTCTCTATTATAAGTAGGTATATCTGTTGTGTATACATCTTTCTTAAATTTCTTAAATTCTGCATAATTATTGCTTAAAATCTACGAGCAGATTTTTCGGAATATACAAACTTTCATATGTACTTACTTTTGAGTATCACAGACATCAAATATGTTCTGAATTTAATTTGTACTGATGGAAATAGTCGGTTTTAAAGTAACAAATGCTTTATTTTTTAATTAAGACAACTTTAAGACCTTTTAAAAAAAACATACAAACTTACAATTAGGATGCTTTGTCTTATTAATCGAATGGTCTAATGTTTTGCTTCTATTTATTAATTTATACATATTTTGTAATCGATTATTCTAAATATTAGTTGTAGTTTTGCAATCTGACTTTGGATCAGGATTAATCGCAGTCAGCATATCAGTTTTAGATCTTACTGAATCTTGAAACTAATAAATTTAATTAAAGTTACCTACAAAAACTGATGAGCTTGAAACAACAACTACATTTGAAATATTTCAAACATTGTGCTCCAATCTGTCTTCTTTCTATTTATGAATGCAAACTTAAAGCCGAGAGAATAATAAATAGTTTTTGGTTGAAAATATGTTCAGCTTGTCCGCCTGGATCTAGAATCTACATATTTTACAAGGTCAAAGATACAAAATTAATATTGTCATAACATACCCTCTGAATGCTTAAAGCAACTAATAAAAATCATAATAAGATAAGTTAACTGCCCGCAAAAGTATGCTATCCTTTTTTCAGAAATTTATTCTGAATTAAGCTATTTGCAAATTCGATCTAGAATGGTATCCAAACAATTTTATAAGGAAAACTTGATAAGCCTTCGAGTTATTAATTCATATCAGAAAAAGGGTCCATTTGACATATAGTGCATTCTAAGTAGACCCTCATATTTCACGAATCGTACATCCTTTTTTCTCTATGTGTAAATATTTATAACTTTAGTTAAGGATAAGTTTGATCTCTATTTGACTGCCAGCGGTAGTTGTAACTGTGATTGCGTCTCTATGGCTTTGAGTCTGTATGTGTGTGTGTGTGTGCTTTAAGTGCACTCTTTCGGTGTGTGTGCGTGTGTGTGTAAGAGAGTGCATCGGTGTGTGTGTGTGTGGGCAGACAAGTGTGCTGAATGCGGTTGCAGAAGTTATTTGCTGTGTTATTTTCAGAACAGTTTCCGCTTTGCTCAGAAACGGACATCCTGTTGTGTTTGAGAGTTAAATTTGCGCAGCTGCTTGGACTAACGGGCCAACGGTTCTTGTTCTTAACATCCCCCTAAGCCCCTTATTCCCTACCCCTTGCCCTTGGAAGGTGGGGCATGCCGCACAGAGTTGCATTTGCCACCGTTGTCAGTCTATGCACAGATATTTGATATTTTTTTGAATTATTTTTATTTTGTCTTGTTTTTCTGTTACTCACTTAATTCAAAGTTTGACTTTTGCATATTTACTTACCAACCGAACCGAAAAAGGGGGTTTCCCTTTTTGTGTCGTACACTTAAATAAATGCATCCGTAAGTTTAAGGAAAGGCTATAGTCGAGCTCCCGACTATAGGATAGCCGTTACTTACCTAAATAAATTACATTTTTTTTTATTCATGATTTTGACACTTTTATTGCTTAAAAGCTTTAATCAGCCATTACCACTTTGCAAGTCCTTTGCGTTAAGCAATAGGTTAGGTTTTGCTTTTAATATTTTAATTGTGTTGGTTATGTTACTAATTTGAATGTACGGATTCCACACTTGTCAAATAAATGGAAACTTTGTTATTGTTGTTAAGAAAAAAAGCCATTACCATCTTACTATTTGTCCGATCTTGTTATAGGTAATAATAGTAGCTAACGGTAATGAGTAAAAAAATCCTAACATCTTGAAAACTGTGCGTGTGGTGGCTTTTCGCGATTTATGGAGGTGGAAAGGGGCGTGGCAAAATTTTGAAACAAACTTGACCTGCGTGTGCTTTTAGAAATCTGTATGCCAAATTTGGCTCCTCTAGCTCTTAGCTCTAGCTAAATCGACTCGGCTGTTGATGCTGATCAAGAATATATATATTTTATAGGGTCGGAGATGCTTCTTTCTCCCTGTTACATACTTTGCAACGAATACAATATCCCCTTTTAGTAAAGGCTTGAAAATCAAAAAGAGCTTATATAATATTAAAACTTTTTTTTTTTTAATTATTAAAAAAAAAACTTTAATAAGAGCTAGTTAAAAACGGTTTATATTAATTTTTCAGATGTATGTATGTATATTTGAGTATATATTGGACATCAACAGTTTCAGATAATTGACGGCGTCGATACATTTATTTAATCGTTGAAAAGTTAATCGTTAAATGTTCCATCGTCGTTTACCATATAAATTTACAGACAAGGTCGAATTATCAATCATTTGAGCTCTGCTGCCTTTGAATTAATGAATGCAATAAAATGTATTAAATATATTTGTCCTTTATTTGTAGAATTTCTTATGCGCCTTTGTTGTTCTGTTGTTGTTTTTGTTTGTTTGTCATATTTTCTTTATTATAGTATATGTCTGTATATATGCTCGTATATAACTATGTAAGTATGTATATATATATAAGATATATTTGATTTAATACATGTATATTATTATATTATTTGTTCTTTGTTTCGTATTACGCTAACATTATGCATGTTGGTGTGTATGTATGCATGTAATGTTAATTCGTATATTTATGTATGTATGTACTTCATTTATACTCGTATTATTTTTATTTTTTGTCTATATTTTATGTCCTTTTGTTGAACTCTGAATTGTTTTTTAATGCTCGCAATGCATTCAGTAATCAAACTGTTATTGCCAAATACAGTTGCTTATATAAGTATTTAAACATATTTAATAATTGAATGCGTTTTTTATGTACATAAATAAATATACTATTAAATATTTTGCATTATCATTAATATTATTAATAATATATTTTGCATTATAATTTGTCGAACACTTAGTTGATTGCCTATATACAAATTAAATTTTGATTCAGCTGGATGCCCGTTAAGAAACACGCCCCTTTAAAAGTTTCTCCCTTGGGGGTTCCCCCTTAAGGGGATCTTTAGTTCATCGCATTCAGTTGGGCTGTTTTATATAATGATTTCTGCACTGACTTTACACACTTTTCTCTATAGTACTTGAAGCACTTTTTTCTATAGTTTTCTCTTTATTCAGTTATTTTCAGATTTCATATAATATTTCGTACTTATTTAACATTTCTTTTATTTTCTTTATTAAATATTTCGATTCGTAACATTCAAATCGTTTGATTTTACATACATTATATACTTATAGCATAAACATCTATTGATAGGGTACAGATACCTATAACTAGATAGTTTTCAATTTAACTAGATACATACATACATTATGCATACATTTCAGTTTTTACTTCTTTAGTTTCAATTATAAACGAGCACTATTAGTGTCGATTTCTTTATAATACTAATATATAGCATATATTTACTGCACAATACGCTTGCATAAGACGCTAAAGAGAGATAGAAAAAGATACAATCTGGGCTAGATACAGAGAAAAATGTTTAGAGTATGCAAAAGTCAATAATTGTATTCTCTGCAATCAATAGAAATTGCTAACAACAGACAGCAAAAATTACATATTTTTTTAAATTCACATAATTTGACTCTAACAGTTCAAAAAGACATGAAAGTATCTAGATTTACAGGGTATTTGCGACTCGAATACTTTCAGAAGTGCTTTGGCATGTCGAATATGCTCACAAATAGTAAAGAATATTATTTTGAATTTCTTCATAAGTTCAAAATCATTTACAACGGTGGCCAAAAGTATTTTGACTACCTTTAAAGTTAGTTCTAGCCAAATTGTGAGCTTACTTCATGAAAAGTTTGGTATCAATGGAAAGGTCTTTTGAATTCCTTTGGAATGATGTAGTACTTTTCTTAACCCATTAAGTACCCATTGAAGTTTTCGAATATTTGTAAACGTCAACTTTTTCAACTTTTTTTCTCGATTTTTTAAAAAAAATGTTTTGATGCAGAAAGTTTCTTTAAACAATTTAATTAGTAACTGCAAAAAAAATTTTTCAAATATCTCTTCGCTAGTATTTTTTATAATTTTTTGAAAATGGCGAAAAAGGCACTTTTTCCTCATTTTCATGCAAAAAGTGCCTTTTTTGCCATTTTCAAAAAATTATAAAAAATACTAGCGAAGAGATATTTGAAAAATTTTTTTTGCAGTTACTAATTAAATTGTTTAAAGAAACTTTCTGCATCAAAACATTTTTTTTAAAAAATCGAGAAAAAAAGTTGAAAAAGTTGACGTTTACAAATATTCGAAAATTTCAATGGGTACTTAATGGGTTAAGAAAAGTACTACATCATTCGAAAGGAATTCAAAAGACCTTTCCATTGATACCAAACTTTCCATGAAGTAAGCTCACAATTTGGCTAGAACTAACTTTAAAGGTAGTCAAAATACTATTGGCCACCGCTGTATAATTTAGAGCAACATCCAAATCAAATGTTAAATATTTAAATAGATACAATATATGCATATACAGTTGCGGTCAAAAAAATAGTAGTGCGTGCAATGAATTTACAAAAACTCAAAATTTAATGACTTTTCATTTATCCAAATTTTTTATATAATTATTTTAAGATACGTTAATATATTGTTAATCTATCTGAGAAATCAAAGATAGTGAACAGTTATTATTTTTCGACTTAGGAATTTTTTTCTTGCAATAGCCCGAAAAATGGGCGGTCAAAATAATAGTAGTGATGAACATATTCAAATATTTTAATGATGAAAACGATCCAAAACCCCTTTTTTTTTATTTAAAAGGTTAGATATGTGAAATGCACTTAATAATTAACAAATTTAATAATTTGTTGTGAAGCATTTATCTTGAATTACCGCCTTACAACGACTGATCATGGCTTTTACATCGTTCTGTTTGTATTGAGCTCCAGGTGCTCCTAGCGATCTTCCAAAGATTAATATTATTTGTTGGTTGATGCTTGGCAATATCCTTCTTCATATCGGACCACAAATTTTCAATGGGATTCAGATCGGGGGACCGTGGTGACCACTCCACTACATTAACTTTTTTCTATGCGAACCATTCTTTCGAAGATTTGCTGATATGCTTTGGGTCTATGTCTTGTTGGAACCTCCAAATTATCGGCATATCATCTGAAAAATACGGTAGCATAGTGTCCTGCAGAATTTTTACTTGCTCGTGCCTTTCCATTATGGTTATGATCCATTATATGGGTTGGACCCAGTAATGTGAAAATGCGCCCAGGTTATTATTCTCATACCACAATGTTTGATGGTCCTGCAGGTGAATCTGGGCTAATATTCGGACTTTAACGGATACCTTACATGTTGTCGAGATCCTCGACCAGCAAAAAAATCATTTTGGACACATCCGACTACTAGAGGTTTCTTTATTTCTCTAGGGTCAATTCAGATGATCCTTAGCAAATCGAAATCGCTTTTGGGCAGGTATTTTTTTAATAACGGAATTTTTCACGGGCTTCTTTCTGCCAGATTATTATTTCGCAAACATCTAAGAATGTTTTACACACTTTGGTCCATACCAAAGTTCTTTTTTATAAGTGCTGCAGGAGCAAAAGGGTCGCGTTTCAAAAACCTCACTACTTTTGTCACTAGTCTTTTGGACATGGATCGAGGTCTTCCACATTTATCCTATTTTGGCGAATACTTAATGGCGTTTCTGATTATGGTTGTCAATCATCTAATCAAATTTTTCCACTTCCTTAAACGTTATCCTTTTAGAAATACATTTTTTATAGGAGCACGCTTTTCTGGAGTGCAATGCTTGCCACGCCCCATTGTAACAACTTTAAGCAAAATATTTTTTATACAATTTATAGAAAATTATCAAATTACAATTATAAATATCAAATCAAGTGCCTTTCCTGCTTAATATCCTTTTTTTCCACTTTTAATGCATTCACTACTATTATTTTGACCGCCCATTTTTCAGACTATTACAAGAAAAAAATTGCTAAGTCGAAAAATAATAACTGTTTACTATCTTTGATTTCTCAGATGGATTTACAATATAATAACGTATCTTAAAAAAATTAAATAAAAAATTTGGATAAATTAAAAGTCTTTAAAGTTTGAGCTTTTGTAAGTTCATTGCAGGCACTACTATTTTTTTGACCGCAGCTGTATATCTTAATTCATTGAAGTTCAAGTTTCTTCTGCAAGGGTATGTAGAATTCGGCATTGCCGAACTGACTGTAGTTTGTCGTTTGTTTTATGTTTGCTAATAATGGCACATAATATTATTGTTTGGCAACTCCTTAAAGTTATATGTGTATACATTAGGGTGCCTATTTGGTCAAAGTCAATATTTTTAAACGCATACGGGCTAGTTCTGTTCATTAGGTCCTAGCTATTCAGAAATAAATTTTCACCTCAATCGGAGTATGATAACTCGTGCTGCTTGGACCGAAAATTTTCGAGATTACGGGACAAAAAAAAATTTTTTTTTATTTTTTTTTAATTTTTTATTTTTTTTTTGTTCATTAGGTCCTAAAGAATTGTCAAGTTTTCAATTTTGATCGGAGTACGATAACCCATTCAAATTTGCTTTGAAACATGAAAAATCATCGAAAAATGTATAATCAGTGTAAAAACACTGTTTTTGATGTTTCAATGCAAGTTTGAATGGGTTATCGTACTCCGATCAAGGTGAAAACTTGGCTTTGAGTTCTTTAGGACCTAATGAACAAAATAAAAAAAAAAAATTAAAAAAATAAAAAAAAAATTTTTTTTGTCCCATATAATTTTGAAATTTTCCGGTCCAAGTCGGCACGGGTTATCATACTCCGATTGAGGTGAAAATTTATTTCTGAGTGCTTTAGGACCTAATGAACAGAACTAGCCGTATGCGTTTAAAAATATTGACTTTGACCAAATAAGGGACACCCTAGTATACATACATATATTCGAATATACTATATATAATTGTTTATACTTCATGTAGTATGCATGTCTGTACTAAGTAAGTGTATATGCAATCGCCTAGTCACTCTCACTAATAACAGACAGAAAAAAAAAACATTTTCAAGCTTTAGACGATTTTATTTTGCACAAACCGTTTAACATTTTTATTTTGAACAACCTCGGTTAATATTTTGTTGAATTTACTTTTCTGTTTTATTTGTCGTATGATTAATAATAATTTTTACAAATTGATTACGATCGAATTGAGTGGTAAGTATTTAACATTCAACAATTCACAATTCATTTGTTTGCTTTGCTGCATTCAAAAACTCATCTGAATGACGTTCCGAGTTTCACTTTTGCCCGAAAAAACGAAGCATGCTTTTTAACGAAACTTACTATGGATATTTGTTAAGAAATGGTGGTGGAATGTGAAATTGGAAACACAATAAATTTGCTTTTATCTCTTGGCAGTTTTCTATCTCTGGTTGGCTTGTCGTTTCGTCTGCTGTTTATTGTTACAGCCAAAGACAATGAAGTTCTTAATTAAAATGCAGCAAGATGTAAATAAGTAAGTAAATAAACACACATACATGTGTGTGTGTGTGTGTGTGTGTGTGTTTGTTGCACTCAAAGCGAGAAAACTCAAAATATTTTAGTTGAATCATTTAAATGAATTTGAAATTAAATTAAATTCTATTGAGTCAAAGTCCGGACAGAAAATCGCTGAAAATTAAATAGCTTTCAGAATCTTTTGGAGACATAGCTGACATGGCTCTGTCTTAAGTGTCAAGTGGCAACACACACACACACACACACTCAAATAAATATAGAATGACAGTTGCACACCTGAACAATTAAAGGAGTCTCTTTTCTGTGTGCTGCAACAGTTGCAACATTGCCACAAAAGCAACCTGAAGAAGCAGCTGTAATTGAATTTGAATTTGAATTTGAGTTTGTGTTTGTGTTGAGATTTTGTTGAGCTGCTTGTAATTTTATATGTCGTTATTTAATTTTTATAGTCTGCACGTTGTGGCAAGCAAGCTGACGATAAGATTACAACTCTGCTGTGCAACTGGCAGCAAGTTACTCCTTCTCTTACTTCTACTTCTACTCCTACCCCGAACCCTGCCACAGCCCCTTCTTCCTGCTCCTGCCCACTTTTCCCACATTTTTCACTTGATTTTATTTATACCCTGTTCGAGGGTATATTAAGCTTGTGCACAGTATGTAACAGGCAGAAGGAGGCGTGCCAAACTCCATATAGTATGTAAATTCTTGATCAACATCAGCAGTCGAGTCGAAGGAAAGAAAATATTTTCTAACACAACTCATAACTGATTATATCATTTAATGGGAAGGAAATAAAAATAATATTTAAACGCAGACTCGTTAATTAGTGTTCAAACTTGGGCAAAAAATATTCATTTAATTTTTTTAAAATTATATTCATAAGATAATTAAACAAAAAATTTGGTTAAAAATTTAAGTTTAATATTATATACAGTAAAAACAAAATATTAGAGAATCTAATGGGTCAAAATAGCTGAATTAAAAATCAATTTTAAAACGAAAGTCTGACACACATAAGAATTATCTAAGTGGCTAATGAACTGGTCGAGGGTATCACCTAGTCCAGCACTTTCGACTAAAGTTTTCATCTTATGTTTTGGTTGTTTATTTTTTCTTTGTGGAGCGCAAAAACTTTCAAGGCGACACACAGTGAGTATATTTTATTATTAAATCAAAAAACTTGAGTAAATTTCGCAAACAAATATACAAATATGTAAAATGCCAGCCATCAGTGTGTGTGTGTGTGTATGTGTGTACGTATGTGTGTGTGTGCGTTACAATTCAAGTTGATTGCCATTTGTTTTAAGCGAACTCTGTAAGTGTGCGGCAAGTGTTATGCGGCTAACTGACTGCACATAACAGGCGGACACACACACACACACACACATCCATACACACACACTCATACACTACACACAAACAGGAGTGAGCGGCAGCAAGTGACGCATTCAATTAAACTTCCGCCAAACATGATGCCGCTTGTTGCCCCTACCTCCCCTCCGCTCCCCTCCCACCCCTCCCTCCTTCCTTTAGATACCTATCAGCAACCCCCGCCCACTTGTCCTGTCAGTCGCCTGCTGCTGCTATTGTTGTTGTTGTTGTTGTTGTTGTTGTTGCTACTGTTGCCTTAAGGTTATAAAATAAACATGTTGCCACACACCAAAATTTAAATAGATACAAGTTTTGTGAGCGTATAAAACAATAAACCGCAGTAATTTAACAAAAAAGCAACAACAACCAGAAAAAAAACACAAGAAGAACACTCAAAAAATAAAAGACACAAAGTTGAAGACAAGACAAGGCATAAATGTCTGTCTATGTGTGTGTGTGTGTGTGTTTATGAGTGTTTGTGGCAAGGAAATTCGAAATTAAAATACAATTTAAAAGTACCAAATAGAGCAATTAAGCGGCCTTTTCTTATAGCACACAGACACACACACACACACTCACGCACACATGGCGTATAAATGGCAAAAAGTACTCAGTACACAAGCAAACTTCATTACAAACCGGAACAACTTAAGCAACCGCCTGGGCACAAACAATCATAAGTATGAGTGAGTACATGTGTACGACTATTGTAAACGCGTACACACACACAGACAAATGTACCCATATTTAAACCTATTCACATATTATTATACTTATTTGTGCTTTGTAGTATTTTGCCCCATACACACAAACCACAATGATAACAAAAGATGCGCGCTTACAAGCAGCAAAGTGGCAGCAGACAAGCAACACTGCCAGCAGCAAACAACACTGGCAGCAGTAGATGTGCAAGGTAGTAGGTGGAGGAGAGGAGTAGTGTGTGGAGCAGCTACGTGAGGAGTCGTTGCGTGGAGCATCTAGAATGAAGGAGGAGCACCTACAAAAAGTGTTGCATACTTGTAGGCATGGGATAGAAGCTGTAGTAGTTGTTGATGGACGCCTTGGTGGGCTTGTGTTTGAGCTTGAGTTGTTGTTGGTGCTGGCTTGTAATTTGAAACACTTGTGTCAATGTGCGCGTCTCGTTGCTGCTGTTGTTGTTGTGTACTTTCCCCCATCCTCCTGCCCCGTGCGACACCAAAAAGATGCCACAAAACTCGCATGTTTTGATGTTGTTGCTGCGGTTGTCAGCGTCTTATTATCATCATCAGTGGCAGCTTTCGGCGGTGTTGTATGCGTGCATATGTATTGTATGTACAGACGTGTGCGAAATAATAAGAACAGCATTTGTGAACAATTAATTTGGTAAAAAAAAGTGTTAAGAAAACATAATTATAATAAACCCTTATATAATTTTAATAGTACACATATTAAGCTACTTATATCCTAAAAGAATTCAAATCCTGCTGTGTCTATATCTTTTATAATGGCAATTTTGTTGGGTTAAGTCGAAATCAGGTGTGCGCAAGAATAAGAACAATGTGAGAAAATAACGGATTGTCGTTTCCTACATAAGTTTTAACAATTTCTAAGTATACACTTAGTTGCCTACATTTAG
The DNA here is from genome assembly GCA_037043495.1 of Drosophila recens. NCBI lineage: Eukaryota > Metazoa > Arthropoda > Insecta > Diptera > Drosophilidae > Drosophila > Drosophila recens. The sequence goes on along the minus strand of JBAMBJ010002694.1, from coordinate 21,102 downwards.
TATAAGTGGGCTCCACCCCTTTACCGGATCATTTAGACACATCCGGACTTTATAGAAGCAATGAGAACGCGGCATCTGGAGATAGGAGTATTCTTCCAAGTATTTTCTTCTTCTTGTCACAACTGTCCAAAATTTTTTGTCCATAACATCTCTCATTTCTATCGCTATATTATTCATTGATGATCCACTGGGTTATTGCTCGGCAAAAGAGTCAATCCCTCCTTAACATCAATATTGTAGGATCCTAAGCACTACTTCGCTTGACTTGTGATGAGATTTGGATAATTTATGTGCGGATAAATCTGACGTGGAGCATCTTTTTTTAAGCATAACACTTGCCACTACTATTCTGTATTAGAAGTTGAGATCCATCATACCCACAATTCTAGTAAAAGTATATCCGCAAAAAAAACCCCATATGACATATAAATTCTCGACATCCGAAAAATTATGAATTGATCCTGACACCGTTTGTTATGATCAGTTGAGCCAAATGTGGTGAAGTTCGCTTAAGATAATAAACAACAGTAGGTTAAAAGCTCTCAATAGCAGAAATTTTGATGAAAAGACCATTAAGCAAGGTGGTCTGAGACCGATGCTATAGAGAATTGTGGGTTTTTTTTGAGGATAAGCCTGAAAAAGAATTGTGGGTATCATGGATCTCAACTTCTAATATAGAATAATAGTGGCAAGTGTTATGCTTAAAAAAAGATGCTCCACGTCAGATTTATCCGCACATAAATTATCCAAATCTCATCACAAGTCAAGCGAAGTAGTGCTTAGGATCCTACAATATTGATGTTAAGGAGGGATTGACTCTTTTGCCGAGCAATAACCCAGTGGATCATCAATGAATAATATAGCGATAGAAATGAGAGATGTTATGGACAAAAAATTTTGGACAGTTGTGACAAGAAGAAGAAAATACTTGGAAGAATACTCCTATCTCCAGATGCCGCGTTCTCATTGCTTCTATAAAGTCCGGATGTGTCTAAATGATCCGGAAAAGGGGTGGAGCCCACTTATACTAAATGTAGGCAACTAAGTGTATACTTAGAAATTGTTAAAACTTATGTAGGAAACGACAATCCGTTATTTTCTCACATTGTTCTTATTCTTGCGCACACCTGATTTCGACTTAACCCAACAAAATTGCCATTATAAAAGATATGGACACAGCAGGATTTGAACTCTTTTTGGACATACATAGCTTAAAGTGTGTACTATTTAAATAATATAAGGGTTTATTATAATTATGTTTTCTTAACACTTATTTTTACCAAATTAATTGTTCACAAATGCTGTTCTTATTATTTCGCACACGTCTGTATGTATTGTGTGTGTGTGTATGTACATAAATACAAGTGCCAATGTTGTTGTTGCTGTTGTTGTTGCTGCCGACTGACATAACACAAACAGCTGTGGCAACTTGGAAGGAGTGCGAGTTTGGTAGTAGTTGCAAGTTGTGTTGTCATCGGGCGTCTTGTCTTGACGAAACAGTAAAATTCACTTTGCCAAAAAGTTTTTATTTCATTAAAAAATGTCTGAGTGTGTGTGTATGTGAGTGTGTGTGTGTGTGTGTGTCGTTTACTGGCAGGCAAGCAATTCATCAAACCAAAATTCACTCACCACATATGCACAGTGGGACAGAGAGAGAGAGATTGCGTGAGAGTGAGAGAGATCGGACTGACAGCTCTATAAAAGCAACAGCAACAGCAACAACAAGAAGAACATCTCGTATGTTGCCTTTGGCTTTATCATGCTGCAAGTTGTAGCCGCAACAAAAACTGCCAAGAAGATGTTGGCCCGGCTCAGACCAGACCAGACCAGACCAGTTAGTGCAACTCCGTCTTTGCCAACTGCATTTTGGGCAAAGTTTTTAACCTTTTGCATATGCATGCGCTAACAGCGGACGACTGAACGGGTAAAACGGATGAACGAGTGAACGGGCGAACGGGCGAAATGGTGGCTAGCGGGCAAAAGAGCGAGTAAATGGCTCAAGTTGTTGAAGCGTGCTCTTGGCTTGTGCCTGTGTGAGTGTGCGTGTGTGTGTGTGTGTGCTTATGCTCAAAGTCTGCTGTCTGCTCACAGACATGATGAAAGCTTTTCGAGGTCTCACACACACACACACACACACACATACACCAACACTAGTTGCTTGAGCTGTCCGCTTCGCTGAAAAATGAGCTGCAGTCGGCAGATCTGCAGCGACGTCGACGTCGCGTCGCGATGGCGGCGTCAGAGTCAAAACAGATAAGCCCCTAAACGAGTGAGTGGGAGAGAGAAGGGGGGTTGTTGTTGTTCGCTGTCCTTCAACTGACTGCAAAGTATGCGAGTGCGTGTGTGTGTGTGCGTGTGCGTGTATCTGCGCTGCAGAAATATGACATTTAATTTGCATAAATTATGCGCGTTTGCCCAACATTCCTTAAGCCCCCTCCCCTCAAACGCGCTGAAGTTGAAATTCGGCTTTTAGATAAATTTCTAAAAGCAAATCCTCTTTGAAGGAAATCATTGTTTCCGTTTTTTCGTCATTAACCTTAAAGTCCAGTCATTTGATTGATGTCAATCAAACCTAAGCAGCTAAATGTGACAAAAGGCAAATCAAAAGTTTCGACACTTTCCTATTAATTGACTTTCCTTTTTTTTCGATTACGTTTTCTTTTCTACATTTCCTTTTTTTTTGGGCCGTGTCCTTGAGCCTTTGAGGTTTAAAAATAAATCGAATTGGGAAATTAACTTTATGCTGTTCTCTTTCCTCCACAATTGTAATAGAAAAATAAAACAAAAGAAAACAAAATAAAAAGGTGAAAATGTTGGATGCTTTCGAATGAATTGGCTTATCTGGGAATCGAATCATTAGTAATGATATATTTTGAGTGATGCACCAACTGATTGAGGGAATTAGTCAAGAGCGATTCTATCTATCATTGTGTTTCTGTTTCCCTCTATTAGGTATCAAATTCGCATGTTTTCAGTTGTATCTTTAGAATTTTCACAAAATTTCAAATCAAACCTATATTACATCTAAACAATTTTACTCAAATTTCTGCTCCAAACTTAAATTTCGCTGCCATTTCTCACTTTCATTAGTTTCAACACATTTCACCCCAAAAAGTATGCAACACAATTTTGGGCAGCGAAATTGGATTCCAGAACACGACTGCAATGAGATTAAGCTATATGAAATTAAATGTCTGTATTTCATATAAATATTGTTTTATTTTTTTAATTCAATCATTAGTTTATTATCAGTTTTTGCATTATGCTTAGGTTTTGTTCCAAATAAATGATTATACAATGTTAACACTCTAATCTAATATTAACAAGACCATGAATACAATTTGCAACTATTTATGTATTAATCTAAAGTTTGATGAGGCCATTTTTCCTGTTTCCGCCACTAAAAAAAAAAAAAAAAAACTCACACACATTTATGATTAGGATTTTCATTTGCCGAATCTCTTACGGTTAGGTAAATACATATACATATGTACATATATGTATGCATGTGTATATATAATATATATATTTTTTGAAGTATACAGATAGCGCACTTTATATATATATATTTATATATATCGAATTACAACTGTAATTATTAATTCCTTATAAATACTGTAAACTTAATGCAGCTGCGAACATATGCATATATATTTTAGATAAGTATATTAATCAGTTATAAATCATATGATTTTAAATATACATAGTTGAAGAACTCAAAATTTTGTTCAATTTAAAATCAACAATGACAGCAGCTGAAATCGACAGTAGACCAATGGATTAATCTTCTAAAAGAAGAGTGAAAGGCTTTGTAGAATACTGAATGTTAATTCATTTGGATTAATCCCCTGCTTAACTGATAGTTGGAGCTAGTGTCAATTATAAGAACTGAAAAGTTTACATATTATTTGCATGTACTTGCATTTGAACTTGTATATATGCGATATATACAGTGACTCCCAGCTTGAATTCATTATTAAATGGAAAGAAGATGTAAATAAAATGTATATTCAGATTTGTTAATTAAAATTATTAAACTTGGGCAACATTTTTGCATACTATATTTCAAGTTCAATTAAAGTATTTAAATATTTTAAAATTATTATTATAATTATTATATTGTCAAGCTATAAATTAAAATTAATAAATTGTTTATGGAAAAATTAATTAAAGTTAAAACAATGTTTATTTAAATGTAAATATTCTGCAATTAAAATGTCTTTTGAATTAAAACCAAGTCAAAAGTGTAGTGGGTCAAATAATCTGTGAGCCACTGTATAGTATACTGTAGATACGATTATGCACTTACTTAAAGTCGACGTCTTCTGCGGCGTGCCACACACCTGAACACGTCATTGGCCAAAAAAGAAAAATAATAAAAAGCAAAACGAAACGAAAAACAATTCAACATTTGCACCTACTCTACGGGTGTGTGTGTGTGAGTGTGTGTCTGTGTGTGCATGTGTGTGTGTGTGTTTGTATGTGTGCCTAGTGCACTGCTGTCAGCATGTATTATAACAGAATGAGAATCGCAACTAAGCCGGACAAACCCATTAACAGCGCCTGTCGACACTCCGCGAGTGAGAGGGAGAGTGTGGGTGTGAGTGCGAGTGTGAGCGAGAGCGAGAGGGGGAGCGTGAAGCACAGGCATTGACGATAGTGTTGAAGTGGTGTCGTCGCACCTCCGCTGCCCAGCTCGTTGTTGTCCATGGGCCCGCGAACTTCCGTGTTGCCCGCGCCTCCGGCACCGTTGACGCTGCCGCCGTAATAGGTTGGCTTACGGGTGTTGCCAAAAGCCAACTCGATGTTGTTGGTGGCACCACCGGCAGCAGTGCCAGCACCCGCACCACCACCAGCACCACCCACACCACCTGCACCACCGCCGCCATTCGTTTGTGCTTGCTGCGGATGATGGCGGTGGTGATGGCCACCGTTGTTGTTGTTGTTGTTATTGTTGGGCTTATGTGCTGGCGGCTTATTGCCGCTGGTGTAATAATGGTGCGGCGATAACGGCGGCGATCCGGCGAATTCGCCATCCTCGAAATCCTCCGCTGAACCGTAGATGTCTTCATCCTCCGGCTGGTATGTAACTTTGACTTGTTGTTTCAGTTTTAAAATGTCATTGGCATCCGTGTCGGCAGTGCCTGAAACACCACCGCCACCGCCACCGCCGCCACTTCCTTTACTATTTGAGGGATTTTTACGATTTGGTCCGGGGATTTCTGTTGTGAACGAGAAGGCGGAAATGTAACTGTAAATGGTAACTGCAAGAGTAGCTAACGGTAACAGGTAACAGGTAACGGTAACAGTAACAGTAATTGAAACAAAGGTGCAAATACCTGATTTTTCTTCTTCATTTTGCCCGCCTACCTTTTCATTCGCATTTCTTTCTTTCCCTCACACATCCGCCAAATATGTATGCAGGTATGTGTCGCGTTTATTGTCCATAAAACACGTTCCGCATTGACACCACCTACCTACCAACCACCCACCCACCCTTCCCCTTCCCATTCCCATTTCCGTGGCTTTTTCCTTGCCCAACTTACCGTACAATCGGATACTGCTGTCAACCTCGCCCAGCGAGTTCTTTGCTATGCAACGATAGGAGCCGACATCGTCTTTCTGAAATTTTCGCACAATCATCGACATTTTCGTCTCGTACATCGACTGCGAGTTATCGTGCACATGATATTTGTTCGAGGAGACAATCATTTCACCTGTTGATTAACAAAATAAACACAATATAGTATACAAATCTTCTACATCTAAATAAGACAAAGCTCAAATAGGTTTTTTTCATTCATTTCATCTCTGCCTAGCTCCAAATGGATCTAGTTATAACAAAGCGAAGCTAAGAACGCCAAAAAAAAAGTTTTAGTTTTATATATGTTGATTATCGGATCAGTTATTCTAGAGTTACTTCAGACAGAAGTCTCGGAAAAAAGTATTTGTAAAAATAATTAAAAAATTTTGTAAATATAGTATGTATGTGAATTTTTGAAACAATAAATAAAACATGTTTAAAAAAAAAGATTTAAGTATGGTTTTAAGCTTAAATAACACAAATTTTTTATGCTTTAAATTTTTGAAATTAATAATTTTGAAGTCTTAAATAAACAATTAAATGTTCAAAAAGTTTATGTAATTTAACGAAATTTTGTGGATGTTGTTTTAATCAGGGACCGCAAAACATGATTATTGAAATTTTTCACATCAAAAAATCAATGACTAGGACACATTTACAAAAAATAATGATTAAATTTTTTTCGCTCAAATTTAATCATTATTTTTTGCAAATAATCATTATTTATGATTTTTATTTTTTTCGCCAAAAATAAAACTCACTTTAAATTTATGGCTTTTGTGTAAGATATCCAACCAGGATTTTTGCATATAAAAGAAACCCAGGAGACCCATAAAAACAAATCTTTAAAATGATTACGTAAACTTTTATAAAAGTGAATTTTATTTTGAGCGAAAAAACAAAAATCACAAATAATGATTACTTGTGAGCTTTATTTGTTCGCTCAAGATTAATCATTATCATTGAAGGAAATTCTTAAAAATCTTTTACTTATCATTACTATGTAATTTTTATAATATAGCTCATAATGATTTCGGTCCCTGGTTTTAATATGGAGACTTTAATTTAGTGCCTGTTTTGCTTCAAGTGGAAATTTGTATGCTTAACCCTGGAGTTCAGAGGTACATAAGTTAATTGATCAAGTATGTAAGTAAGTGCAATTGAGACTTTAATATGTCCAATGGGGTAGAATGTGCTAGAATCGAATTGAATTGAATTGTATAACGCTCAGTTGAATAGCAAAAGTCAATTATAAATTAATTCATTACGGATATTAAAGGGCCCCTAACAAAAGTCAATGGATTGCATATGATTTATGATACTGAATACTGAATGGAGCAGGGCACGGTGCCAATGCCAATGCACAGATTAAGCTCCCCAATGTGCATAATGCAGTCGATAAAACCCCTGGTCAAAAGGGACGGTAGCCAAGACAACCGCAACATTAACACCAAGACGGACGGACGGACAGACGGACGAACAGACTGGGCTATCATTGAATTCAAAGAGGCGACACAGAGACACACTTGGCCTCAAAACACAAACACATACACATACAAATAACTATGCATATATATGCATTTGTATGTGTAAGGTATGGATACTTTTACAATGCACTGTAGTTGGACACTGAAGGAGACTGTCGCTACTTATGACCATACAATATATTTGATGCTTAATGATTGAGAAAACAACAGCCACGTGGTGTTTGGCGTCTGTTTACGACTACACACACACACACACGCACTCGAATACATATACAGACCTATACATAAGTAGTAGTATGAATGGGTGTAAAACGTGATATATTTATCACGTCAATCCTCAGTTAATCGTCATTAACCCAGAGCCAACATTTCACTTTGACAACTTGAGTTCAATAGACTTCGAGTCCATTGCTTAAATCACAGCAGAGTGTTCTCGACTAGCTAACACCCTGTTGCACGTGCACAAAACTGTTCATCCCTAATCATCTTATATTCTTTAAATTTAAATCTTTAATTATATAATTTAATACATCATAACTTTTTTATAATTGATTAACCTTATAATGGTTCAAAATTTTTCACGTACATACATATATTAATATTAGTGCTGAACAAGTTGATATTATAAATAAACCTCAATACGAGGTCAAAGTCGAGTGACGAAAACATTTTCAAGCCCCAAAATGTCTGATATCCAATTTTGCGACGAACAATATGCAATATTACATATAAATTATTTAAAAAAAAAGTTTCGCAAATTGCATTAAAACCTAATAAAATAACATTTTGTGTAGTGCCGAATGAGAATCTTTTTTTTTTAATAATTTATATGCAAAATATGATATTGTTCGTCACAGAAATTTTGAAAATTGCTAAAAAAAAAAGTCAATCCACAGTAGTCTTAATTTAAGGATTAAAAAATTTGGACCCCAAAAGGCTTAAATGAATCCCGAGTACTATTAATTTCAGAGTTAAAAATTTAGTTGTGTCATATATCAAAAAACGAAATTATATATACTACAACATATTAAAAATATTAAAAAATTGTGAGCGCCGTTTTCTTTAAAACCGCCAAAATGTGGGATAAAAAACCTAATTTAGACTGCTGCCTTTTACCTATGCAGTTTAGAAAAAAACTTTAAAGGTATACCTTAGAGCCCTTCAAAATGTAGAACATATCAAATAGGGAATAAGTCCACATTCAGAAATTTAAGCTATTTCAACGCTTTGATACAAACAAACAGACAAACGATAGAAGCTACAGATGCGATCTTACATATATATTGTTGAAAAGGTATTTCGAAGGGCTCTTAGGCATACCTTCAACGTTTTTTTTTTAAGCACAGGTAAACAGCGACAGGTGAAATAAGGTAGTTTTCCCATATTTTGGCTATTTAAGAAAAGCAAAGTGTCATAGCAGCCAGAGTTGAAGAGTTCTGATAGCTTTAGCGCTGGGCATTTGTGTTTGTAAAGGGGACCAGTGTTGCCAGACAGTTTGTTTTAGCTGTACAAACAATAAACAAAGTTGACAAAGCTATACTGTCAGAAAATATTGAAATTTAAAAATTTCTGATGTCTTATTCAAAAATTTCTGATATCCCATAAAAAAAACCTCTTTACGTGGTAAAAGTATAGTGACGAAAACATTTTCATGCCCCGACATTTCTGATATCCAATTTTATTTTATTATTAAATAATATTAAGTTTTACATATAAATTATTTTAAACAAAATTTTTGCCTTTGGCACTGCGCTAAACAGTGAGTTTTATTTGGTCTGAAGAATTGAGACATTCGAGCGCAATGTGCCAAGTGCCAAAATTTTGTTTAAAATAATTTATATGTAAAATTTAATATTATTCGTCACAAAATTGGATATCAGAAATTTTGGGGCATGAAAATGTTTCTCTACTTTTACCTCGTAAAGAGGTTTTTTTATGGTAAAGTATACGAGCAAATAAAAATTTTGCTTAATTTTAAAATCATATTCAGAAAATAGATTACGTTGCCTGGCAATTCGAACAAGAATTCAATTCAGCCCTTGTCTTTGAGTGGCTGTCTGGTAACTGCTGAGAGTCAGTGTAAATAATATTTGATAGCCTAGTTTATAGCGCAAAGTTCAATGGGCTGTGTGGGCCCTGTAAACGTGACGATCCGAAAACTGACTAATGACATTGTCAAAGCAGACACACAGGCATACAAACATATACATATACATGAATATATGTATGTATGTTGCCAGATGTCTATGAAATGTAAAAGTTGTGATGCTTTGCGCTTGACCAAAGCTGCAGTCGAGCTAACGACACACTACACACATTCATACACTCGAGAGGGCAGGACATACATACATATAGATATACTCACCGGTATCCTTAATCCAGTAGTTAATTGATTTGGGCGAGGCCTCAACGTGACACTCGATTGTAACATCAGTGCCAAGCGGTGCTCCGACTAATTGATTCGGCACTTGGATGACAGGATGAACTGCAAGGAGGGAAACGAAAATCAAGTGAGGAAAGTCATTCTATGCTCGTATGTTGTCGCAGCAGTGCAGCACATTATAAAACCATTTTTAATACGCATACTGCATACCTACTACTTACTCTCCTCTACTCGTCACTCGTCACTTGTCGCCCGTCCCAACTCACTCGACTCCCAGCGACAAATATATGTATATGTATGTACATTGGGTATATGCCTTACTGATTCAATAATTTAAAAAGTAACTAATTACGAGTAACGAGAGCAAAAGTAAATAAAAAATATGTCTTATACTTAAACTAACGAGTAACAATGCAGTGCACACTGGTTCCTGTCGAATGGGGAAGGCGGATAAAAATACTTCTAGTAGAAGAAGAGGCTTGAAACTTAACACAAAATTTTTAAGAAGATTATAAGATTATGTATAAAAATCAGCCGGATCAGAACACCATATCATATAGCTGTCATATGAACTAGTTATCGATCTGAAATCAGGTGTTTGTATGAAAAACTTTTTTGTTGTTTGAGATATCTCAACCAAACTTACAGAATTTGCATATGGGATGGTCCCACACATCCTGACCAAATTTGGTTGAAATCGGACCACTATATCATATCATTATGCTGCTATAGGAACGAACAGTCGAAAATCAAGGCTTAGTATGAACAACGTTTTTGTTGTTCGAGATATCTCATCCAAACTGTCACAATATGCATATGGGATGGCCTCATGCATTCATATACATACATAGCTGCCATAGAAAATACATGTGTTTTTTAAAAAGTTGAGGTTAGATTACATTTTTGCATATGGCAAGAGCCTGGGCGCCTATCGGCACTTGAAATTAACATCACATAATCTTCAAATGTTAATTCATAATATACAAAAAATTTGTTGGCTGCTGACTTTTGCTTCATAACGAAAACCCTTGTTTTAAATGGGTTTTTAATTTTTTTATTAACTGCTCTACTTGCAAGTTGCTCACCAAAATAATATCATGCTGTCTCTTTCGATGATATTCTTGAAGAGGACAGTTAGAACAAAACAAAAACAAGAATACAGTTTAATAGCTAGACCAATTTTAAAAAAGGGTTTATACATTTAAAGTCCAAATTTTAACTTGTCCTTTTTTATTTTTGGCCTATGGGAGGAACCACTGTGCAGTGGGAAGGATAGTCGGGTAAAAGTAACTTGCTATCGCTTATTCCTAATCACGTGAAACCACTATCACTTCTCAATTCCCACGAGCTTTATAAAAGACTATGAAACAGTTACTGCAAAACGCAACGAGTAAAGTTACTCGCAATATTTTATTATCGCGAACAATGTGTTTATATGAAACATTGTAAAAAAAAACGGCTTAAATTTTTTTATTAAATATATATTATATTACAAAATGATCGTAGACTTACAAGAGCAAATGCAGCAAGCAGCGAGAGTGATGAGGCTGTAAACTTACTCGTTATGTATTTGCCATTGACAACAATGTTACTGAAAGTTCTCACAAGTACTGAAACATTTAGTAAAAAACGCAACGAGACTGATGAGCGAGTAAAGTTATTCGCTACATTGCATTACCGAGAGCAATGTAAAATTAATCAATGTAAATTTTGATAAACTAACAGCGAGAGCGAGGACAGTTCTTCCAAGTTATGCTAAACTAACAGTTGAATAAAAGTGCAAAAAATAACGAGTAACATTAGCGAGTTTAAATACGCGTTCCAGTTGTGCCCATTGTGCTTAGCATGCTCGATCAATGCTCAGCTTGCAGCCCATTGTTGTGGCACAATTGAAATTGTTTTGGCTTTTTTTGTACTCGTTTCTTTCAGACAGCTTACTCGTTGCATGAACTGATAAGGAATGACAACAATGGCGAATGTTGCTCACAATTTGAGCAGTGACTTTAAATAAAAGCAGTTGCATTATAAAGTATAGACTTGTGCACACATATGGATGTAGTAAAAACAGCTACACCTAAGCACACACATATACACACACATGTACATAGAAGGCCAATTGTGTGTGTAGCATAACTCTGTGCGGTTATCAAAATGCAATGCAAATGCAGCGCACGTCTTTCTCTGAAGCGCAATGGCAACTCTTTTGCAATTCGTGTGCGTGTTTATTGTCACTTGCCCAGCAGAGAAAGAGGCAGATATGGAGAGAGTTGAGTTAGGTAGAGTTGCCACCCTGCTGTGTCCACACACGCAGTGCACTATAGGTCAAATGGACCCTTTATGTGATATAAACTCATTTTTTAAAAGTATTCAAATTAACCCACTTTTCTTACATTTCTGTTAGGAATATATTGAACTGTAATGTTGCATACCAGAAATGTTAACATTGCATTCGAATGTTAAGTTACCAGCTGTTAAAACAGCTGTTATAACTTAAAAGCACGTGCCGTTAAATTGTGCAACAATTTTGGCGAAATTCAAGTGGCTCATTTTTTTTCAAATTCAAATTTTTTAATTAAATTTGCGATGAATATTAATCAGTGTGGTTTGTACTTTATGTTGGTAGTTCTGTGCTGTTGGTATTGTTCGTGTTGTCTGTAGTAAGTGTCAATGAAGAGACGTCCCAAAAACAATTTTTTTTTAGCAAAACCTTATCTTTGGGAAGAGTTTTAAAAAAATGTCAACACTTGTCTACGAAGTGACTATATACATGTTGTAGAGTAATTCCTTGTAAACTCATATCAGCTAAGTTTTTCTCCCACCTTTTCCCACTTCTCCCAAAATTTAACTTTTTAGCACATAACCTATATTTGAGCAATGCCGATCTACTCGAAGTATAACGGAAAAATAAAGGAAAAAATTATGGAGCGGATGCTGTTGTACGTTATTTAATATGGTATATCGATATTATTAATATTACGACACACAGGCAACAATAAAACAGAGATTTTTTAGTTACAGTCTAACTACTCTCCGAAAATAATATCGAAAAAATGCTCCTAAAAATATGAAATAAAATCAAGAAATTTGAAATATACTTAGAAAGTATACCAAAATCATTACTTTAATATTTATTAACAAAATTAATAAATTAAAAAATATATTTTTTTAATAATATTTTTAGGGGGGCGTTGATGGCAGTGCAACGCCCATTTTTCAAAACTATTTTCAAAGTCGATCTGGAATAGTATTCAAAAAACTTTACACGGAAAACTTGATAAACCTTCGAGTTATTAATTTATATCAGAAAAAGGGTCCATTTGACCTATAGTGCAGTGAGTGTAGTGAGTCTACAGTGTCTACTAGCAGACGTCCACCGAGCTATTACCAAAATTGGTGGTTTTGTAAAACTGCCAAAGCCGCCACAGGCCGTTGCTTGCAACATGGCTAACCCCACAGTCAGTTTGTGTGTGTGTGTGTGTGTGTGTATGCGTGTGTGTGTGTGTGTTTCAGTAGTTTTGTGTGCGTGTGGCAACATTGCTGGCCATGTTGCATTGATAGTCGATTGCAGTGCAACACCACCAGCAACAACAACAACAATGACCTCAGCATGTGCGTACATGTGTATGTGTGTGCGTGTGTGAGGGTCTAGGTGTGCCTGTCTCTATGTGTGTGTGTCGTGTGTGGACAGTTTTGTAAGGTCGTTGGATTTTAATTGATTTCTATGGTCGAGTGCATATGTCTTATCTATCAACTATCTATTTGCTCACACACTACAACCAAATAGACTTAAGTTCAAGTACGTATGTCTGTGTGTGTGTGTGTGTGTGTGTGTGTGTTGTTGGCAAAACCACTTTTGGCTTGCCAAACAAGCATAGGCATACACACACAAGCATGTATGTATGTATATCGATGCATGCAGATATACACGTGTAAAAAGCGATCAGCCCGTGCGTAGCAGGTGTATGATCACAGTTAAGCACAACTCTGCTAAGTACTCGTCAAACTAAGCTAATGACACTTGCCAAAAAAGCAGCTAAGGTGTATAGATTCTATCAGATTTAAGCTGATTGTCTTCACTTTTAATTAAGATTAAGTTTCCAATCGGGATTAGATCACATTTACAAGCTTTAAGAAGCTTAAAAGCTTAGTGGTTGTTTCTGACACTTATAACTTGTGTTATAAGTTATAAGCATTGCAAATTTGTAATGCAATTGAGCTCACATTTCAAGCTTTAATGTGCTTAAAGTTGTATCGGTTTAAACTTTAGAGCAATTTCAGTGGCTGCTTTAAGTTAAGTTAATGTTAATTTTCAACTTTTCATTCGAAAACGAGTAAAGCAAACCTACAATACTATTTATCTTGCTTAGAAGCATTCATTATGAGTAAATTAACTTTAAAGAGCTTTTGCTGCTCATCAATAATAGGAAGCTTTAGCATGATAATCAATAAATAATATTAAAAAAATTTAATTTAATTTGCCTTGAAAACTTTAATGGGCTCAAAGCTCAATATCAAAAGCACCTACACTTTGGAGCCTTAATGAACTTCTTAGTTTTTGACTGCTTAATAATCAGCTTAATCCATGGGTTAAGCACAATTTGCAGCTAGTGTCATGCGGAAATCAGCACACCAAATTGACATGTAAGTCACGCACATTGCAACTGCAGTGGAAGCAGGTGCAGAAGGAGTAGGAAGACGAGGAGGGGATGGAGGAGCAGAAACTGGACTTTGCTCAAGTAGAAAAATCTCCCCCGTCACTGGCACTCGGAGGCTGTGGACGAGCGCCTCTTCTGCCCGCTTGACCAATGGATGAGTGCTGGTTGACTGCGTCCATTTTCAATCTGCATGCAGACGCACACACACACACACACTTCACACACACACACACATAAATGCTACTTTTGGAGAGTGCACTGTGAGCGACGAGGGGAGAATGACGAGTTGGGAGTTAGGCAGGCAAACACTTTCGCTTGCGATTTAAAATTTTGCCATGATTATTCCGAGCATGTGCCTTGGCAGCAGCCACGCCTGCAGCTCCCACTGCCCGCCTCACCTCCCCCAGCTCCCCCATCTGCTCCCTTTAGCCCGCTGTTGCCCCCCGTTGCTCACTTGTGGCAAACAAAGCCACAAATATGCACTAATGACGTCGTCGCAGTATGAATAGACCAGGCACCAGCTGCAACTACAATTACAACGCTCACCAAAAGACAGACAGAGAGAGAGAGAGAGGAAGTCAGAGAGCAGTAGAAAGAGAAAGAGCGACAGAGACACCTCATCACATTTGGGAGGCCATTGTAGGACTTTTGAGTTAAAGGTAAAAGTCCAGCACAAAAACCCAATGACGTGTATTTTTCACCTCATTGGCATCCCAAATAGACCCAACCTGTATCTACTCTTACCCCATTTCTCTACTTTTTCCTTCATTTTCCTTCTTTTTTTCCGTAGTTTTGCTTTTTGTTATGGCTTAGAACCGTAGCTCAATATAGATTGAAGGCATCTGCACTATATTCATACGGGAGGAGCAAAAAAAAAGAAATATAAAAAATAAAAAAAAAAAGCTGAAAATTGTTGCTACTGTTGAATCATCTGTGAATTTCTAGTGCTGATGCTGATGCTGGTTCGGGTTCAGGTTCAGGTTCTGGTTTTCAGGTTTTCTCTTAGGCGTACGTGATTTTTAGCGATTTGTCTCATTTATTTGCGTTCGATTTGCGAACTGCAAAATGCAATATTCGACGCAACGAGTTTGGCTCGAATTATTCTACATTGAATTCTACCTCAATTCATTCAAAATTAACTTTAATTTACATTTCAGTTTCTAACATTTTAGTGTAAAAATTGAGCTTGCTCTTGTGGATGAAAAAAATATCTAATCTTCTGGTATAACTTATTAGGATTAGAAAACTTAACGAGATTTGATTTTAGTATTATTTGCTTAGTTTAAGGATAAAGTTAAAAATCTGAAAACTAACAAAATTGTATGACAAATAAGAGCTGAAGAAGACTGCTTTGAAAAATATTTTTCTATCAACAATTTTACGGCAACATTTCGGTACCAAACGGTAAGAGCTAAAAGGCTTAAATACTTTAACAAGTGGGTTAAAATTGGGAACAAGTTTGCAAGTAGGAAAATGATCTTACATGAACAAAGAAGAATATGAAAGTAATTTTTATACAAGTTGTATGCAATTTATGGGAATGTGGAGTGGGCTCAGCTCAGTAAATGGGCGAAATAGGAGAATAATGATGTAAACAGCAGGAAATGAGAGAAAATCCTTGGACTAAATGACTAAGCAATATGAATATGTTTACCAAGATTTGGATAGGGGAAGGAATGAGATATAAGAGAGGAAGAGAGAGAGAGTGGAAGCAGAGAGCTGAGAGAAGACAGTCAACAGCTAATTGTGGGGTAATTGTTTGTAGCGCGTCCTGGTTTGGTTTCCTGCCACGCGGCAGCAATTCAACGTCCTTAATTAGCCATGCAGGAAGGTGGCTAACAAGGCAGGAAACTTGAGCAAATGGCGCGGAAACACGCAAGGGGATATTCGCAGTCGGTGTCGCTGTCTCGCTGTCTCTCTGTCTGTCACGATGTCGGTGTCGATGTCGATGTCGATGTAGCTGTCGTTGCCAGTGTCGTTGTTGGTATCATTGTCGTTGTCGGTGTCGGTGTCGGTACCGCATGTGGCAAGCTGCAATTGCAGCCTGGCTTTATCAGGCAGCGGCAGTTGCAAGCAGTTTCCCTTCTGAAGATGGCGCAGAATAAAACGAAGGCCATGCAAATAACTCGCAAGCTGCCGGAAAACTTTGTTTTCACTTGCTCGGGGAGAAAGAGGACAAAAACAGACGCAACATTTGCCAAACAAATTGTGAGTAAGTTTGCAGCAAAAATAGCAACAGGAAAAGCGAAAACACACACAAATATCACGCAGTCGGCAAAAGCAGGAAAAACAGAGGAAAGAGCAGTGCGAGTATCTGGAAAAGGGTTCTTCTTCTTCTCATGGCAGACTCTGCCCTCAAGTTGATCAACAACTTTCGCAAGGTAGCGCCTGCCACTGGCAAACTGGAAACTGGCAACGTGAAGATAGTGATAGCCCGACATCGGGTTTAAGCCAAACGGGAAAACACGGACCAGACCAGACCAGACCAGACCTAACCAGACCAGACCAGACCAGACCAGACCGCGCTGCAACTGGCCAACACACTTAAAGGCCACATTAACAAAATGTCAAAATGTTAAAAAGCGTGATTTTGCCACCTAAAAACGAAATGGATGAGCATGGCGACAAGTCGGAGACTATTGCTCTCTCACCCTCTCGCGCTCTCTCTCTCTCTCTTACTCTCACTCTTTTTGCAAAATGAGCAATAGCAAACAGAAACAAGAAAGAAGAATTTCTTCAGCGCACCGAAGATTTGATACCCTTGTCCCTTGTGTCCCACTGTAAATTTGCAAAACGATAACGAAAACTTCTTTCTTTAAATAAAAAAATTATTGCTGTCATTTATAAATTTTTTTTAAATTTTAAGAAATTAGAAAACAAAAAAGATGATCCCTTATTAAACTTGATTAAGTTAGCTTTAAAACTAAAACAAAATTGAACTAATAATAATAACCTTAAACATTTAATTTCACTGAGAAAAATCTTATAGAGCACCGATAGCTAACATATTCTCGGAGAAGGAAATTGAAGAACTTCGTATTTGGTCTTAGAAATTCCGGGATCCGAGAGTCGGACTGAATATATTTCAGAATTCAAGTTTCAACCCATGTTGTGACATTTTCATAATACTCTCGGCAAGGGTGTTACAAGCAAGGAGCAACACGAGGAGTAGGAAGAATACTAGGACTTGGACTTGGACAGCATATGCCGGGCCGGGTCAACACAGTCTAGGCCAGTTGAGGAATTGGTATTGCGGAGCTGCAACGTGGACAAACAAGCGCAATGGAGTTGCTGTTGTTGTTGCTGCTGTTGTTGTTGCTGTTGTTGTTGCTGTTGCTGTTGCTGTTGTTGCTGCTGTTGTTGCTGCTGCTGAAGTCGTGATGATTGAGTGAACTGCCGCATGCTGGCAGCGACGCTAGCAGCGACAGAGACAGAGACAGAGGCCACCAAGCGTCAGCAGTGAATGCCGCACGTGCTGCAGACAGGTTTGACAAAAAACTATGGCCCCCAACAACAAAAATGAGATGAAGGAGGAGGAGACGGAGGGGGCAACAACAAACACAATGCACAAGGCATCAAGGTAATGCCCAGTATCAGTGACTGGATTTAAACGGATTACAACAACGACAACGACAACGACAATCGAGTTAGCGCCACACACAGCGCAAGCTGTCCCTGCCCCCCGCCCACCCCCCCTTCAGCCCTCACTCCCGCTTACCTTAACCCCACTCACCTCATGCTCCACTTTATTAAGCTTTCTCTCTCTCTCTCTCTCCCTCTCGCACTCTCTCTTTCTTTATTGCTGCTCGCTTTTCTACTGCGAGTTTTGAGTTTGTTCTTTTTTCTCACAGCATAGCTGAGGGCGCCACTGTGCTAGTATGTGTGTGTGTGTGTGTGTGTGTGTGTGTGCTGTTGATAACTGTGGCTAGAGCTGTTAAAGGGGAGTGGAGAGTGGAGCCCAAAGGTGAAGGGATGGGAAAATGCCAGCACACTAAGCTAGATAAACACCACGAAGCTGGCCAGCTTCAAACTGAGAGTTGAGCTGAGTTTGAGTTACAGTTTGAGGTTCAGATTTGGATGCGGACTCGGACTCGAATTCGGACTCAAACTCAGACTCGGATTTGGGCTGCGGCTGAGGTTTAGGTTGAAGTTGCCCCTGAGCTGTGTGGCAACAACACACTAATGATATGTATAATACATTTACATTCATACGAGCATACACACATATTTATCAAACAGCAAGTAACAGAAAAACTAGTGGCAAGGGCTACAGACGAGCGAGCCCGCCTGTGGGAGACCCTGTAGTTAGAAAATAAATGATCGAAATTATACTTAAATTTGGTCATCTCGTGGCTCTCTGATTAGAGTCACTCTCTCACCTAACACACTTAGAACTTTTCAGTTTGGAAAAATAAACGGGTTTGATTTCCACCCCGCTATTTTGAAAAGAAGAGTCACACAAAAAAATGTTCTATCCCTGTTACTTTTATCCAAACATGTGACTTTATGTTCTTTAGAATGAAACCGTCATATCAAAATAATATCTATATATACACGTATATACATATATTATAAATCACTGCGGACGGCAGTCCGCGCTAGTGACGAAAGCAGCACGAAGGGTGCGAAGGCGACTAGCATATATACACAGGAAGAATGGAAAATTTGCTATGACTGTCCGATCAGGTCGACTAATATACCGATCGAAAGGTATTACCTTAACTTACAAATGTGCATACTAAGACTTTTGGAAACTCACCTGGTTCGTGAGATAAACAGGTGTAAGTGGGAGGGGAAAAATTTAAATTATTGGAGCTAATGGGGTCGTTTGAGCCTTTTTGAATTTTCTTTGAATTTCTTACAATTTTCATTAAAAATACGCGTCGAATGACACCTCGATCATCGAAATCGGACAACTGGTTCGAAAGATAATTAATTTTGAAATTTTTAGGGGCCTTCCGAAAATGAGATGAAAAGTCAGTTTGTCTGTTTGTTTGTTTGTTTGTTTGTTTGTTTGTTTGGATCAAATCGTTGATTTAGCTTAAATTTTTGAATGAGGACTTGTTCCTCTTAAAAAATCTAGAAACGTTTGTTCTACGACTTTTTCGAAAAATCGCTAGTTTAGCGGGAAATCGCTAAAAACCGCCAAACTTAAAACCGCCATAGCATCCAAACGATAGAAGCCACAGATGTGATCTATATATCGTTGAAAATGTATTTCGAAGGGCTCTTAGGCATACCTTCGAAGTTTTTTTTTTAGGTAAATAGGTAAACAGCTACAGGTGAAATAAGGTATTTTTCTTCACATATTGGCGGTTTATGAGAAAACGCCGCTAACGATGTTTTTTAAATTTCAATATGTTATAGTTTGTACAATTTCGCGTTTTTTGATGTATCATGCATAAATTGTAGTCGATTGGTTTGGAAGATATAACCAATTAACTAAATATATACATTTTACTTTGAATTGCAATAGGACGGCAGCAGCAATTACATTTGACTAACAGTCCAGTAACAATGAAATCTATAATTTGACAGTCGTTCCTAAAGATCGCCAGTGGCGCATAGCGTAGAGCGTCCGATTATTGTTTGAATTATCAGCTTGGGGTCGGGGTTCGAATTCTGGCACGGACAAAAATTTTTTTTTTCTTTTTTAAATGCAATTCATTTGTTAGTAGATGATTATCATGCATAATTTTTTGTTGATTGGTTTGGAAGATATAACCAATTAACAAAATATATACATTTTACTTTGAATGAAATAAGGTATTTTTCTTCACATTTTGGCGGTTTTTGAGAAAACGCCGCTAACGATGTTTTTTTAATTTTCAATATGTTATAGTTTGTACAATTTCGCGTTTTTTGATGTATCATGCATAAATTGTAGTCGATTGGTTTGAAAGATATAACCAATTAACGAAATATATACATTTTACTTTGAATTGCAATAGGACGGCAGCAGCAATTACATTTGACTAACAGTCCAGTAACAATGAAATCTATAATTTGACAGTCCTTCTTAAAGATCGCCAGTGGCGCGTAGTGTAGAGCGTTCGCTTTTTGCTCGGCTCGGGATCCGGGTTCGAATTCTGGCACGGACAAAACTTTTTTTTTTATTTCTTAAATGCAATTCATTTGTTAGTAGATGATTATCATGCATACATTTTTGTTGATTGGTTTGGAAGATATAACCAATTAACTAAATATATATTTTACTTTGAATTGCAATAGGACGGCAGCAGCAATTACATTTGACTAACAGTCCAGTAACAATGAAATCTATAATTTGACAGTCGTTTTTGGAGATCGCCAGTGGCGCATGGTGTAGAGCGTCCGATTTTTGCATGCGTCCGATTCAGCTTGGGGTCGGGGTTCGAATTCTGGCACGGACAAAACATTTTTTTTAAATTTTTAAATGCAATTATCACTGCGGACGGCAGTCCGCGCTAGTGACGAAAGCAGCACGAAGGGTGCGAAGGCGACTAGCATATATACACAGGAAGAATGGAAAATTTGCTATGACTGTCCGATCAGGTCGAGCTATATACCGATCGAAAGGTATCAACTTAAACTTACAAATGTGCATACTAAGACTTTTGAAAACTCACCTGGTTCGTGAGATAAACAGGTGTAAGTGGGAGGGGAAAAATTTAAATGTATTGGAGCTAATGGGGCCGGTGGAGCCTTTTTGAATTTTTATTTGAATTTTTAACAATTCTCATTAAAAATACGCGTCGAATGACACCTCGATCATCGAAATCGGACAACTGGTTCGAAAGATAATTAATTTTGAAATTTTTAGGGGCCCTTCTCGAAAATGAGATGAAAAGTCAGTTTGTCTGTTTGTTTGTTTGTTTGTTTGTTTGTTTGTTTGTTAGATCAAATCGTTGATTTAGCTTAAATGTTTGAATGAGGACTTGTTCCTGCTTAAAAAATCTAGAAACGTTTGTTCTACGACTTTTTCGAAAAATCGCTAGTTTAGCGGGAAATCGC
>JBAMBJ010002693.1:0-133025 GCA_037043495.1 Drosophila recens | reverse complement strand
CTGTCACATAACTAGAACTTTTAGTTTGAAAAAACTCGGTTCGATTCCGCTCGTCATTGTAGTCAAGCATGTGTTTTTAAATTCCTAGGAATGAAACGCAAAAATATGTACCCGTCAATTTAAAAAAAAAAAAAAATACAATTTCCAAATCAAATTTAATAAAAAAAAATTGTTTTTTTTTTTTTAACATTTTACTCAAGATGTTACGAAAATTTGGTAGCTTGGTAAATATTCAGTTTTTTTTTGGTAGAAGAAAGATAACGAAGAGTATTTTTCTTGTTTCATGTATTCTCTGAAGGCTAAGTTAGTTTTTCCAAGAGATTTTTGAGAATTTTTTTTTGCGTAGGAGCTTGTACTAAAGTGTAAATTCTAAATGCTACATTATTAAACTCCAACTATTTTGTAAGCATCATATTTGAGCTACTTTACGAAATATTAAGCTGGTTTTAGTAAAAATATGCTTATTAACAGGTTTTTAATTCGATTCGTCGTATAGACTGATAAGATGAGCAGAAAATTAGTTATCATTTAATGCAAATTAATCAAATTTGTATATGTTGTTACTTTAACACATTTCACATTTATGTATCAAATTCCAATTTAAAACAAAATGAGAATTACATTGCACACTATGCACATTTTGGCAGTATTTGCACCACAGTGCAATGACTTGCAATGAAATGAAACGCAACGGAAATGAAACGCGCGAGAGCGAACAGCTCTCGCTCTCTCTCTTGCCCGCTTGTTCTCTCTCTCAGTGTTCTCGGTTCATTGATGGAACAGTTTGGTAGTAGAAACAAAGTTCGAAACGGCAACGCATGAAGCGTTGCAAGTGTTTGCGTTGCTGTTGCTGTTGCCGCTGTTGTTGCTGTTGTTATTGCGCGCTTTGTTTACATTTGCTGCAGTAAGCAAAGGCAGAAGGAGAAGAAGCATCAGAAAGCAGCAGAAGCAGCAAGAAGCAGCAACTTGAGCTAATCGCAGTTTTAATTGCATTTTAGTTTTGGTGTCGAGCAGCGACGCCTGCGCAGCGTTCGCTTCAGTGATTATTTAGCTTCGAATTGGCTTAACTCGTCCAACAGCAACATCAGCAGCCTTGATACGCAGCCATTAACAACATTCAAAGCGAGCAACATAGACGCACAGCAACAACAGCAACAACAAACACAACAACGACAACCGATCCAGTGACCAATAACTGAATGAATGAATACAACAAATACTTAACAAAAAACTTGGTGTAGGAAAAAAAAACAATGTGAATTTCAAAACAACATAAAACGATAATCGATCAACTAAATAGGCAATAACGATAACGATTGAAACAGTTATAACAGCTGACGTATAAAGTATTGCCTCGCTAAACAATCGATAAGACATATTTGTCATGAAATAGTACACCATAATTACCACTTACAAAAAGAAACTTAAATAATTGCGCACTTTGATATTCATTCTTTAATGCTACAACCAAACGCGTTTACAACTTCGATAAATAATCGATAATCTCAAGTCGTAAACAATAGACTTCACCAATAGTCTAGTCTAGTAGACAAGTCTAGTCTAGTCTAGAAATACAAGTTATACCCTCACAACGTAAAACGCTTTTGAAATTTAATCGATACCGATAGCAATAGCGATAATGCAATAGCGAGTGTGCAAATTAGAAGCCAAATGTTTGCAAAGAAACTCTGTAATTGTTATCGATTATAATCGATAGATAATCGACAAACAATTCAACAACGATAATTACTGTTTTTGTACGTAAAGTGCATAATCTAGAGCAGCGGTGGGCACACAGTGGCTCCGGGAGCAGCGACTGCTCACAACTATTTTTCTGCCTACTGTTGTAATTGTTATTGTTGGACTCTCAAATTCAGATTTCGTGCTCCCCGCAGATCTAGAGTCATCAATTAGGCTCCTTTTTTATTCTCACAAAAGAGAGCACATTAAATACCTAATCGATAAACAATAATATCGATTTGCCAAGTGGTCTTTTGTTATGCTCGTTTTGTCGCCTGCACTTCAAATGTTGTTCAATCGCGCGTAGATTGTCATTAACGAGTTCGCCATTGTTGTCGTGTGTCGGGTGGTTGTTGTACGAGTAGTATATGGCTGTTCAATGGCTGTGTTGTGTTGTGTTGTGTTGTGTATGGTGTATCGTTGCTCTTCCGCCAGAGAGTCACTACTCCTTCCCTTCCCTTCCACCTTCCCCTCTTGCCGCATCGACAGCTTCAACGTTGTGTTGTCTGTGCTGCTATTGTGCCCAATGTGCTGGCATGCGTGACGACGATACAAACAAATTTCCTGAGTGACTTCTCACAGACACAGACACAGAGAAAGAGAGTGAGAGTGCGAGGGGGCTGAAGAGAGGGAAAAGGGCAGTTACACAGACAGACACACGCTTTGATATGATCATCGGCCCCAAAAACAACAACAAGAAAAAAAAAACACGTATTGCAATTACCGATGCGCTCAGTCGTAGGTCAATGCAATTAAAAATCAACCGCAGTTGAGGATTTACCTCTCTGCATCCAGAACTTAACCAAGATATACTATAAGCGAGTTATCGATTCGATCAGTCGAACTTTTCCAAACTATCACAAGTCTTAAAGTCACAAAAAAAAGTTGTGATTTCATTAATCAAATATATTAGTTCTACAGTGATGTAAAACTATATCGAAAAAAACGCAGTTCGATTTTAGCGGAAGCGATTTTCAAGTACTTTTACTCGATATTTTTTGACCGTTAATCGAGTTAATTAATCGATTTTCATGACAAATCTACAGCTACTGTAGTTTGTTTATCGCAGTTTATTTGCAGAACTAAGTTCAGTTAATTATAACAAATGTTAAAATTGAGGTTTACAATTTTACAGAAAAAAATCGATTTAAATTTGAATGCAAAATGAATTTAGTGATCAAACCATGATTAAAACGACATTTCGCTTTACATTTTGTTCTGTTTCGGCAAATTTATAAAAGTTTGAATTTGGTCTGATTTGGTCAAAAGTTTTGTTCATTTTAGCATGAAGGGAAATCCAAGAATTCAAACACTTACCTAATTCATTGAAGAGCGTTGTGTTCAGCACGATGTCGTTGAGTCCGTTCATGCCGTTGCCCAGACACGTATCGGAATCCTCGTTCTCCTCGGCGAGCGTCGGCGGACCGTCCCAAAGCGCTTTGGCTGGACGACGCACGCGGTCCAGACGCACACGTGGTATGTCCTCATAGCAAACATCACCCAGCTAACAGAGAGCGAGCGAGAGAGAGAGAGAGTGAGTGAGAGAGACAAAGAGAAAACACTTGATTTATTCAAGTCAAGTCGTAATAAAATGGCATCAATTTAACTATCAGCACTACGATATGAAGTTAGCACATTACCCACCTCAAGCTCCCTTTTCGGCGTTGCCGGGAATATCTACAAAATTAGTAGCGATAGTTTTTTTATGATTATTTTTTTTTTGGGATCCATGTTATTAGTGGGTGCAATAGAGAATGCGAAAAAAGATATACAAAAGCACAGATACATATACAATGAGCATGAGAAAGTGTTTTAATTTTTCTTAGCAATATCAAGTTTGTTAATCGTTACTCGCTACTCGTTGGGCTTTACACGCTACTCATTACTTACCGATATCTCTTCGCTGCAGTAGGCGGTAAATGTTTGATCATCCTGTTGCAGCACACAATACAGTGGTCCCCAGGGCAGTGTTTTAATTAGACGAGTAAGTTCACCCTCAGTTTCTGAAAAGAAAAAACCATAAACAAATGAATATAAGATTGGTTTTGTGGAGAAAAAACGAGAGAAGTAGAAAATTACATTTAAGATTTCTTGGGATTATGGTATGTTTTTTTTATTTGCTGCAATCCACATTCACCTCACACTGGCGCCATCTAGCCGTAGCTAGAAGTAACATCCATTTCATGCATTGAATAAAAAACATTGCATGCTTTTAGGCGGTCAGTGAAAAATACAATTCGTAGTGCGCGCGAAGCGTTTTTTCAAATACGCACTAAAAAATACCAAAAAGCAAACAAGCAAGGGCGTCGGCAGACGGGGGCAGGGGGCCATTGCCCCCCCTACATTCATAACTTACATTATGTAGCTGCCGAAATCCAAAAAAAGTGAGTGTGAAAACGTGAAAAAACAGTTTGGCCCCCCCCTGCATGTAAAGCTGCCGACGCTCTTGCAAACAAGCTTACCCTCTCCTAATCCCCATCCCATTTCGCCACCAAATGCCGCGGCACGCATGCGTGTTGTTTGTTGCTAATAAGAACAACGGCCAAAAAAATTAAAAATGCATTTTGCCACACGAGATGAGCGTCTGCAACTGCAACGGCGTCAAATGCCGTTTGCCGTTTGTGAAAATGTGGAAATTGTTATGCTTTTAGATGGAGAAGATGAAAACGAAGAAGTGGAAGAAGCAGAAGTAGAATAACAACAACAACAACAATAAGAATAAGAATAAGAATAGCAAATATAACAATGGGTAGCCAAGTTGAACTAAGTAACTACTACCCACTTCCCTCACTCTCCTACACTGCATTCACTCCCACTTCCCCATCTCCATTCACCACCTCCCCTCCTCCCCTGCCCTATGGCCCCCTCCCCCGCCCACAGAGTGTGGCTGCCCGCATCTGATTCAATAATCCCATCGCCTATTCCTCCTCTCGTCGTCGCGCTGCGCGTTTCGTGCGCCGGCAAAATGATTCTCAAAGTTCGTTTCACTTCGGTTCCCGGTTCTCTCAGCGTCTGCGTCTGCGTCGCTGTCTGCGTCGGCGTCAACGTATGCGATAACAATGTGAAGCGCAGCAGCAGCAACAACAACAAGATAAATAAATAAGAAAAATAAGTATGAAAGCTCTAGTCGTGTGCCCGAATATGAGATACCCGTTGCTCAATTCAAATACACAGTTTGTCATGTAATTGTTTTGACAGTGACAAAGAAACCACGTTGGTTTTTTATTCTTTTTAACATTTTATAAAAATTAAATTTTATCTTTTATATTTCTACTTAAAAACAGTGTTTGTAAATTTACACAGCTATATTAAATAATTGTCCCTACAATAAATTATATAAATCAGGGACCGTAATAATTATAAGTTATATTATTAAAATTACACTTTAATGATTATATTTTAATTTTTTACTTTTCTTTAATAATAATTATTATTTTTGAGTAATTTTATAAAACTTAGACCACAATCATTAATTTTGATAAAAAAAAAATAAAACTCGAAAATAATGATTATCATTAGGAAAAAGTAAAAATCATAAAATTAAAATTATGGTGGAAATACAGAGATTATAAAAAATAAATGTTTTGGTATAAACCATTATTTTCTAGGTCTTTTATAAGTGTGATTTTTTATATTAAAAAAAAAAATCATTATTTATGCTACAGTTCCTGATATAAATGAAATCTAAACACCTTTTAACATTTTGTAACTATCCCTTTTTTGCATCGAAATTATTTCCAATTAAAAACTGGGTGTGAAAACAATATACCCTAGAACTCTCTACGAGTAACGGGTATTAAAAAAAAAGAAACGACTGTTTTAATTTGATGATGTACACATGATGAGAGAGATGTTGAGACGTCGACCCAACACGACCCCGAAAAAGCAACAAAAACTCAAAAACTTTACATAAAAATTAAAAAAACAAAAAAAACTTAACCCACACTCAGAGTGAGGAAAGGCAAAAGGAGTAGAAGAGGGTAGAAGGTAGAGTAGAATTGCTGGTGGGTTGGGAGAGGGGGAAGGGGAGGGGGGTTCACTTGTTGACTGCCTGCTCGCTCTATCATCAGTTCGAGTACGAAACGCGAGTGTTTAAGCCCGGCGCCCGTCTGGCCATTTAACATAAATATTGTATGTAATTGTGAAGAGCGACCACAACGTGACGCTGACGCTGCTGACGTCGCCGTCGAAGTCGGCGTCTGCGTCGTCGATCGCGACCGCGCATCGTGGCTCAGCAACTTTGCGTTAATTTTGAAATGTTCGTTGGCCGTTTTTATATATTTTTTTCCATTTTTTTTTTGTTTTTGCATAAGAATTTCTCGCTTTTAAGTTCAATGCACTTTGTCAGCGCTTTTTAATGCCTTCAGAGAGCTTGTGCAAGGGGAAAGAGAGAGAGAGAGACAGGGAGGAATAGAGCAGATGGGGGCTTGTAGTTTGCCCACCTGCCAAGCGAACAGCTGTCACTTCAGTGGCTGACAACAGCTGATTGTTACGTCACGACTGTGACTGGCGAAAGGATTCCCCCAAATTCGATCAATTATCGATTGACACGTTCCAAGCAATCACACACACATACATTTTCCAACACTGTCCAGCTGTAATCGCCCATGCAGATAACGGCACTTCGTGAGAATTTCAACAATTTGTGCGATTATTTATTGCCGTTGCAACGGGGCAAAGAACTGAGATCGGATACCACCAGCAATATCATCATATGGCGGCTGATCAATGTGCGGAACACCATGCACAAAATCTAATCGACTACAGCAGATACCCTGTAATATACATGCATGTTCTATAATCCCAAAGAACTCAAAAGCAATTTCTATACACAACTTTTAATGCTTTCAAATGACAAAATATATTGCTAAGAAATGTAATAAAAAATTTAAAATTTATTTATTTAAACTAACTTTATTTTAAAATTGAATATAAACGCATAGAATACATATTTATAAAATATTTTATATACAGATAGCTAATGTATTAAATACACTAAAAGTTAACATTTCTGTCAAAAATTATCAAATAAAACAAAATTTATTCACTTAAATTATTTTTTTCAATTAAACAAAACTGCACAGTATACATTTTAAATTATTTATTTATTTACGGTAAAGAATTTTCCAATATTCAAAAATTTTTTTTAAATTTGAATGACAGCCAATTTAAAAAAAAAAAGAAATTAAGACTGAAATCCTTGACATTTCAGGAGCACTGACTGACAACAGCAACTGTCATCAGAATTAAATAATAATCCCTTGTTTATGTATAAAATTTCCATTCATACAATGAAAACCCAATCGGTTTTCCCTGAGGTTCTGCAACCTGAGCTTTGTTTGTTCTGTTGTCTATCTAAATATACAAACATACATACATTCAACAAACCTGGCTAGAAACGTGCAAATTGAATACTCCCTGTAATCTATTTTTAGGAATTCCAGATACGACTTGAAACTGGAATTGATAGAGCTTAGATATTAGGAGTATGAGTATATGGCTGAATAATCGTATTCTCTTACATGTTCATGCCGTGCTTTGAATGTTGTTTCATTAATTAACGTTTACTTTAGAGCTAATTAATTGAATCTTATGAAAACTGATTGTAGCTAGAAACCAAAATGGTATTAATTAATTATTCAGCTTCTATAATTATCGTAGACCCCAGTTATGAGTCTACTGATTGGGGTGATTATTTATTGTAGAGATCTGTTGAATTCGGAATCATATTTCAGAGTTCTCTTCGCTAAGTAAGATATCCCATAAATCTTTATTGTCATTTATTTCTTTTAAATTTTTCAACTCAACTCTGATAATCTTAAATCTTTTTTTCATATTATTTATTTCATAGATCTTTAAAACTATCATGTTTCTATATTTGGGTTTCTCCAGGGTCAAGAACGCGACATTCGTAAGTCTTTAAATGAAAAAAAAAATTACAAAACTAAAATTTTCAAAAATGTTTTATTTTATGTGTTTAATGCATTTTATCAACACAATTTTTATTATAAAAGACAAGATTTGAGGAGAAAACAAACCATCGCAAACGCGACAAAAAATGGAAGTCGTTTTTGACTCCATCTTGAAAAATGCAAAAGTCAGTAAGAGGTGGCGATTAATTGGGAAGAAAATACTCTTAAGCCACAATAAAATAATGTAGTTTTCTATTTAAAGGAATTATATTGATTATATTATTTTATTTATTTACAAGTTTTATTAGTGATTTGTATCGCGAACGTGACAAGATTTCCACCTAGTTTGTCAAGAATTTGTTTATAAAATTGTATTCGATATATCGAAAACAGCTTGTAAAACTTGTTTTAAAGCAAACATTCAATATATTTCTATTTATTAAAATGGTTTATGTTACAATTTTACTCTCTTACTTAGTGTAATCGTTACAATACAAACGGCCCATTTTGGAAGACAATTTTTAAGAAAATGGTCAAAAATTCTATAATTTTATAAGTGAATTTATTTCAATGTAATGAGATTTCGAATTGAAAATTTGAAGTTTTTGAGAATTTTAAATTTAAATTTTCAATATTACTATACATATCTTTATTCCCTAATTTGTTTTAACTAGCTTCTTTTTGATTTCAAGATACATTTTTTTTTAATAGAATTTCTCAGCTAAGAACTCTCATTAAAAGAAACGAATGACAAGAAGTGCAACAAAATTAAATTATTAAATGTTTCAAGCACCCAAAATGAATACAAAATAAAAAAACATTGCCAATTAAAAGTAATTTAAAATAATTTATGCGATGCGTCATGTGTGCGTATGTGTGTGGGAGGGTGTGGCAGTGCGTAACTATGTGTGTGCGTGTGTGTGACCCTGTTGCGGTTGACGGAAAGCAGTGGCAAGGGCTGGGACAAAAAGAGGCGGAGGGAGGGGCCAGAGTAGGCGAAGGGGGGCATTAATAGTGACGATCGACGCGCAAAGTTTGTTCTGTTTTATTTTCTTCTCTTCTCTGTTCTTATATTTCTTCTGACTTCTCTGTTTGTCCGTGTCTGTTGCCTTTTCTTTGGCCAAGCTGTTTTTATTTGCTTGTCGCACAAAACTAAAAAAAGATACAATAACTACAACTTCGTGTTTATAGAAAGCCAGAGACTTTGATACTCTAGCGAATATTTAAAGCTCTTAGAGGTTTTTATCATCATTTAAAGTTCTGATTTTTCATTATCAATTTTATTTAAATTTATGTTTGTTTCAAATTATTTTAACTTTATATTTATAGGTTCATGAATTTGTGTCAACTGTTCATAATTGAAAATATAAAAAAAAAATATTCTCAGGTACAAGTTTTACTTTGAAAATAAACAATACACGAAACAATATACATAGTATCTAAACAAACAATTATGTAGTAAGATAATACCCAATAAATATATACAGTGGCCCATAGTACTTTACAAATTTTAGAATCTGGCAGAATTAAGAAATTTAAATTATAACTTTGAATTTATAAATAATTGTTATCTTTTATAACGAATATAGCAGTGTTGTGTAACTATTGCAGATATTATTGATAACAGCCACATACAGTCATTACTATGTATATTCAAGGAAATTTAATTTAAGATTGCTTAAATTGCAGTCAAAAATACAAATAAAATAATTTTAGTTGTGAACTAAATTAAAAAATAAAAATAAATATAAAATAACTAATACTAATGGTTTATTTTTATTATTATTGTTAATTATGAATTGCTTAAACTAAATAATATTTGAAACTAGAACTCAAAATAAATACATAAATATTAATAGAAAAAGTCTATAAAAAACAATGATAACTATCGATATTAAGAATGCCATCAAATCTATGGATGTTAGTTGGAAAAACTATACCAAATATGTAGCTAACATGCCCAGGCTGTTAGGGTAACACAAAAATGTGTTTTATTTTGTTGTCGCAGGCGCCAAAACATGAGACGCAACATCAACATCAGGGAGATGTCGGCAGCACGAAGGGCGACAACAATGGCAGCCAAGTTGCAGCTACTTCCGCATCGAGGCAGAGGCGGCAGCTGCCCCAGACACAATGCCAAAACAAAGGCAAAGGGAAAGGGAAAGAAAGAAACACCACCCAATTCACTATAAAGCCCCATAGACACGATCTTCCCCCTCCAATCCATAGGCCAAAATTCACCCCCCCCCCCCTTTCCAAGACTTAGCTTTGTGTGTGGGTGAAACTCGAAAATTGACAGACGAGCAACAGTCGAAGATAGCAGAGTGGGAGGAGAGAGAAGGAGAGTGAGAGAGAGAGAGAAAGAGAGAGAGGAGCTGGAAGGGGTGGGAGTTTATAGACGGGATTCGGATTCGGATTCGGGCCAAATGCCAAGCAGGCAAACTAAACATAATTACAAACATATGTACATACATATGTATGTCTGTCTGTCCATCTGTCTCTTTCTCCATCTGTCGTGTCTGTCGCTACATGCATAAACATGCAAGCTAACACAAATAGTTGCGTAAATGCAACAACAGTCACAACAACAACAACAACAATACGAGCAACGCATTTAATTAGGTTTATGGGAAATATGCGAAACGTAATGTTAAAAAAAAAAATCAGCGCAAATACTAAACAAACAAACAAAGCACAAACAATTCAAAACAAACTCGAAACGATCTCTCTCTGTCTCTCTCTCTGTGTCTGTTTCTTTTTATCTGCTTCTCCTTCGTTGTCCCCTTTCAAGACAAACAATGCAGAATTATAGCATAACTTGAATTTCGCATCATGTAATAAGCTCAGAGCCAAAAACTCAACTGAAATGAACCGAACCGGGCCGGGCCGCATTTTATTTGTCAATTCATTTATAGATTTACTTTTTTTGCTTTGCTCGCTGCCTATTTTGTTATACCCTGTAAAAAGAGCAAACAATGTGTATTATAAACTGAAAATACGAATAGTTTTGATTTTGTAAAGTTTTCTATTCTAAATCAGCATCAACAGAATCAAAAAAAAAAAAAAATGAAATGTCAATTTTCGGAGTGGAAAAATGTTATGCGATCAAGAAATGATCGATGAGCACCGTTAATATAAATAAAGATAAATAGTATATTATACAGATACACTCAGGGAAATAAGTATATGTGGATGAAGTTATTAAAAAAAATGTACTTTTAACAAAAAATATTTAATGAAGATTTCTTAAAATAATCTTATCATTTGAATTATATATTTATATAATAATATTTTAATTGAAGCTAAAAAATTATCTAAACAATTCTGACTGCAAAAAAAATTTCCAAAAATCTTTTTGCTAGTCTTTTTTAAGATTTTTTTAAAATTGCTAAAAACTACCCTTTCTCCCCCTTTTCCTACAAAAAGTTTTTAATGATTGGACACAACGTTTCATTAATCGATGTCATCGATAATATCTTTCCCAATAATCATAATTATTTTGATTATTTAAAATGTTTTTTTTTTTATTAAAATTTTTTTATATAAAATCAATAATCATGTCATAATTTAATTTTAATTTTTATAAACAATTTATAAAACAATTTTTCAAATAGAATTTTTGAATAAAAATTCCAAACTCAGCTGATGAAGCACAGGAAACAAAAAAATTAAATTAAATCATTTGCCAGACACTTTCCTTACTTTATTAGAAAGCAAACAGTTTTTCAATTTCATAATTGGAAACAATTGAAAAGCTTTAATTGTCAATCAATCAGTCGTAAAAAAAAATATGCAGCATATCTGCTCGTTGATCTATCTTTGCTGCAGAAATCTTACTCTACTTTTTATCAATCTATCTTAGTTATTGCAAAATTCATCAGACTAAAGCAACGCACACACGCACGCACACACACACACATGTGTGTGTGAAGTTTTTAGCATTTTTTGTGTCATTTCATCAATAGTATTTTTATTTTTTCCAGGGCGTATACGCAATGCGAATTTATAATATTTCCCAGAAGACACGCAAATGCGCAAATGTTGAATGCAACTCGCCATTTGTGTGAACTACTTTCAATAGAGTTTTCGAATGTTTTATTATTAGCTCAGTCGATGTAATCACTTCTTACCCAAGCGAGCTTTTTGCATATTCAAATTAAGAACAAAACTAGTTGGCAAACTTCTTAGGTCATTTTTCAGGCTTAAAAAGAGTTGGAAAAACATAAACAGTTTGTCAGTCATCGGACAAAAGAATTTCTTTGTTGCTGGACAGTCTTTAAAAGTTCAGTTCGAGAAACATTATTTAAGAAAAAATGTATGAGTTCAAATTAGTTAAGTTCAAGCAAAAGTAGATCGACTGTAATTGTGAAGCTATCAACTGTCAATTTTCTTAACAAACTAGTTCAGTAACTGCAACAGTTTTTTGTCCACAAAAAAATGTACAAGGAAAGAATCTAGACTCTATATATAGTAAAGAAAAAGTGCATAGGAAAGAAGTGTAAATGAGAGAAGCTGACCCGCTTTAACTTTTTATGTTGCAAGCCCTAAAAAAAAAGTCTTCCATTTCCAGTCTTAACACTCGTAAGTTTGAATTTTTATTATTGAGATCATTGAGTTACCATTGTGTAATTTTCGTCTTTTGTCTTATCAATTTACCTCAATTATTTGGAGAGAGATAAGAAGTTAAAACTTTACAGTTTTGTTAAACATTTAAAACGATAATATCTATTAGTACCGCCAGACAACACCAATTGTCATTTCATTATCTGAAATAGTCGCAGAGTTAAGATAAGTTTACTTTGTTCAGTGTGTGCAGTTAAATCTATTATCTATTTAATGTCGTTTTCAATAATATAAAACTGTCGTTTATAATTAAAAGCGCAAAATTAGAGCATAGAGCTGTTTCTTAACCACCTTTTTTATAAGTCAGATACCTTTGCTATTGATCTATAATAGATCACAGTGTCACATCTGTCAATTTGTCTAATATATCATTCTCCCAGTATTTCCAGTTCTTTAAGTATTTCTCAACAGCGATAAGCAATTATCAAGTCGACTTTCAGTTTTCAATTTGTAGATTTGCAGATCGTGTTGATGCTTTTGATGTTGTTGTAAATGTGATAATCTATGCACTTGCTTGCATTACTGGCTAATACCACTTCCGACCCTGTCTTACGCTTGCTTCCCCCTGTTCCTCTTTCTCACTCTCTCCCTCGCTCTCAGATCTCGTTTGGCATATGGCGGCTATAACTTTAATAGCCAACAGGTTTTTGCATTCATTATTTATTTTTTATAAATTTCCTTCTTTTTTACTCATTTGTTTTGTTGTTGTGTTTCCTCTGCATTTTTTTTTTAGAGGAATAGGAAAAAAACTTGAGACGCAGACAAGGCGGCAACGTGTTAATCCATTCGACGTTCGATTTACCAAAAACAACAACAAGAGTAACTAGTGTGGCAGGGAAATGGAGTAAAGCGGTACGAAGGAGGAGAGGGCGGGGGTAGGGGTAACCACAAAAGCCTGCTTGGGCCTGGCATAACGTCGTCAAGCGTCGCAACGTCCCAAACACTTGAGGAAAAAGTGAATTTTTTCATAGAAAGTTGCTGGGCAACATTTGCGATGGGGCGCGATACTTGAAAATAGAAAATACAACAACAACAACAACGATGACCAGAAAGCAGCAGCAACGACGACAACGGCAACAACAACAACAAGTGTGTCGCAGTCAAAGTTCCGAATTCTGCAACGTTATTTCACTTTCTACGAATCTCAACTGCATCCACATTGGGGATGTGTATCGATATTTATTTTATTCAACTTTAGCTACACTTAATCAAGTTGTATAAAAAGATTCAGATAGCAAGATTTTAAATAAATTTCTTAAGGGATGACTTAAATGTCGATAGTGCCTATTATATCCTCCCATATCTTCCGTTTTTAGACTATACGTTAATTCAGCGGGTGGCACGAACTCAAATTTAATAGAGTGGCAAAAGCGTATTGTTTTGAATATTGGCGATTCGAGTTAGGGAAGTTCGACTGTAATTTTAATGGTAATTCAAGAGAAAACACATAAAGATCGATGCCCATCCCTAATCCACATCCACATCCCGATAAAGAGCGCATTGAACTTTCTACCGACAGGTGGCGCTGCCGTTTAACCCATAAACGAAAAATCGAAGCTTAAATAAAAGAAACGATAACAAAATGCGTCAAGCAAGTGCAGCGTTTTGGTCAAACTGTGCCACGACGACGACGACGACGACGCGTTGTTAATGACGCCATCGCCAATCGACACTTTTTCAGATTTTACGATTTCTCTCTCCATCTCTTTCTCAGTCTCTCATTGCTTGTCTTCCTTTAACGCGCGTTTGACTGTTTTTGACGGGCTTAGAAAAAAATGAAATAAAAACAAGTTAGAATGGTCTAGCTTCAAGTGTGAAATCGACTTGAAAATACCCTGTAAACAGTTTTATTTCTTTAATAAAATCACTATTATTTAAGAAATTTATAAAAGCAGTCGACAAAAAATGTTTAAATAAGATTTTAAATTACAAAAAAATTAAAGTAAATACAACTTTTAATAAAAAATATTAAGTAAAATACAATTCAATCATGAAAAGTAAATATGCGGATAGATATTTTATAGTCAATTTAGGATAAGTAAATACAAACTTAAATAAATTTAATTTAATTTGTTAAACTTTTTTTCATTAATAAAAGATGTAAATTTTTTAATTGGGAAATGAAAACTTTTAAAATTAAAAACTTTGTGTAAAATCAGAGATAAATTTATGTTCTTTGCTGTGGCAATAGGGTATAAGTTTGCTGCTATCAATAGTTTTATCCAACATACCTTTCTCATACATACTCACAGGGTATCAGAAATGACAATTGGCCTGAAAACCATATAGCCAAAGTGCCCAAGAACCAAGTCGTGCCAGCCAAGTCGGGCTAAACCAAGACCAAAACGAAGACGTGTTAACTTAACCAAGACGGTCAAGTGACATGCAAAGCGAAAGCAGCAAGAAGTTAAAAGAAAGAAGAAGAACAACAACAACAACGGACCAACATGACAGAAATGATGTCAAGCCAGCGGGCAATCAACAACAACAACAACGACAACCGGCAACAACAACAACAACAACAACCGGCAGCAGCAGCAACAACAACAACATGAGCAGCTGCTCAGCAGGGGCCATTGGCCAAATGGTCGAAACCTGTGCGTGTAGGTGGCTAAAGGCAAGGCTAAGCGAAAAGGCTGTTAGAATGTCACTAATGACCTTGACACACCAACCTGCAGACACACACTTACACACACACACACACATACTGAGATAAACACACCTTCCTTCCGCTGTTGGCTGCAAACAATAAAGTTAATACCATAACGAACACAACGAATGATATGCGAATATGGCCATAAGAGAGCTTCGACTCGTTGCCATTTACTTGGGTTTGGGCTGCCTTGGAGCCTTTTTTATTTCCACATTGTCACGACAGAGAAACAACGCTGCTTCAACTGCCAGGCGACAAATGTTTACCAATCAATTTCAATGCTGTTCCTTCGGTATTCAAATTACAATTTCCATTCACTATATTCAGGCAAATTCACAAATCCCTGACAGCCCAAATTATAGCAATTATCAAAAAAGGAATTTTCCAAAATGTTTTGCTTTATATTAAATTAGTTTCACAATTTAATAAAATACGTTTGAATACAATTTTTTTTTTGTGTTAAAAATACCAAAAACTAATGCATTTTTTTTTCAAATTTTAAAAAAAAACTCTTATATTTTAGGAATATTGATACTGCGTTTTTTTACTTTTCAAAAGCAATTCTACATAAAAATCTCTAGATATTTGTGGAACAAAACTGATTATCATATTTTAAAGTTGTATTCAGTAAAAAAATAAGCAAACATTAAACATTTTTTTAATATTTTTTATTATTTTCTATAGAACTATTGTATATTAAATTCCTTTTTCTTTTATTCTAAACAATTTCTTTTTATTGAAAGCAGCTAAAATAGCCGGATGAATGAAAATCTTAAGCTAATAGAATAATGGCATTGTATTTAAACATACATATATTCAATTTGCATTATAAAAGAACCATTAACAGATGCAAATTACTGGTTTAAGCAAAAACTTGAATGTATTTTATTATAAAACAACTAAATTTAGTTATGTAATAACGTTTTAAATTTTTACATATTAGACATAAACCAATAAAAGATTTACTAAACATTTAACATATAAATTTAACAAAAATTTATAAACGCAAGTCATTTCATTAGACAAAACTATAAGCGTTGTTTTTGTCGCCTGTCAGTGGGTTGGTCATACATTTATCGTTGCCGCTGTGTAGGTGTAGGTGTGTGTATGTTTGTGTGTGTGTGTTTGCATATTATTTGCCTTACGGGCAACGAACAACCCCTCAAAAACTACAACAACAACTACAACTACCATAAAACTGAAACGGATGAGCGACAGGTAAAAATGCTAATACTCGTAGATAACGGAAAACGGCCATCAGCAACAACAACAAACAACAACAACAACAAACAACGACAACCTGCCCAAAGTTGCTGTTTGTTGATGTTGATGTTGTTATTGCTGTTGAGAGACAACCCTGTTGAGTTTTCCCAGGCCAAACCGGCAATGCTTGCATTTGCACAGGTGCTAAACGACAAAAAGAGAGAGAGAGAGAGGGAGAGAGCGAAAGAGAGAGAGAGAGACAGGTCATCACAGCATCCGCAATAAATTCAGCATCAGCTGAGTGCTCAGACACCCTCTCAGCACACATACACACATGCATACACAGACCAGGGTTGCAATGCTTGCAACATTCAAATATAAAAATGTTGAAAAAATTGATAAAAAAAAAAGAAATCTTAACACTTTATAAAACAAGAATTTACTATTTCAGCATTTAAAAAAAAAGAAGCAATCTATCAGTCTTTTAAGTTTGTAGCTTATTCCTTCTTGTAAATTTAAGTATAAACTTAAGTTAAGTCTCTCATATTTGGGATTGCTTTTTGCGCTTCCAAAATGTGCTGATTAGCGAAATGTTGATAGAAATGCTAACAAAACTGTCAAACTAGTTTTTTATTCAGGATATATACTATATAAATATTTATGTGGGTCAGCTTCGCTGTTCACGCTCAAAAAATCTCTATTTATATATAAATATAGTATATGTCTGCACTCTTAATCACTTGCCATTTAATCAGAAATCACAACCAAGTGGTCTCATAGCTTAGTTTCAATTCAAGATTCAACAAATAATCATCTTTTGAATCTTATTCAATCGAATTACTCGAAAATTAGAGAATTACTTTATTATATAGCAACTTTACTTTACCAGTCTTCATAAATAAAATTTATTTGAAAATTCAATTTAAAATATAGAGTGAAATTAAAAAGGTTAACAGCAGAGAATTTTGACTGCAGTGTGATCTCAGACATTAAAATTTGAGGTACTACAAAACTATCTGGTTCTTAAATTTAAAACATTTGAGATCAATATACCATATTCAACAATTTTTCTTAAATTCTCTATAATTGTTATAATGATACAGTCAAACTTCCCTAACTCGAATCACCATTATCCGAGAAAAAAGTTCGAGTTAGGGAGACTTCGAGTCAGGGAAGCAGAATTGTATGAAATTTGCTCGCTATTGTCACTCGATTTTGTTCGAGTTAGGGAAGTTCGAGTTAGGGAAGTTCGACTGTATTTAAATGCTGTGTACTTGGTATTTTAATTTATAATAGAAAGAGCTTCCTCGTATTAAGGTTCACTATAGAGAAGTTCGACTGTAGTATCCGATTCTAGATCATACCTCAAGTTTTATAAGATTCTGAGAGCCAAAAATAAAAAGAAAGGCGCATATCTAAAATATGTTGTGAAATTAATCGGAGAAAGACAACTTTCTACAGTTAAATAGATTAATTACATATTTTTCTCATTTTAAGATACTTTTTATCAAAATTTTGTAGCTTTTGGCCAAGACACTTACCGCAAACATCTAGCCATCCCTCGACGCGACTGGGGTAGGAAATTGCATAGGAGCGATTTAGATACGTGCGTCGTCCCATGATGTCTGTTTATTTTTTTGTGGGTGGTTTTTGCGCCTGTTTCCTTTGGCAGCTCCTTCGCCTCGTTTGGGATGCTGCAGCGCCCGCTCTCACACTCTCTCTGTCTGCTCTCACTCTTGCTCTCTCACAGATGTTCTCTCTCTCTTTAGCCGCCTGCTGGTCGTTATCTATCGGCTTATCGACAAGTTGTCGAATTGCTGCTGCTTCTGCTGTAGTTGTTGTTGTTGTTGTTGCTGAATTCTGCTTAATTTGAATATTGATTTTGTTGTCTGACTCTTGTTGCCATTTATTTATTTGCTGTTGGCCAACTTGACGATTTTTTATTGCACTTGTCTTGAAAAAACCGTTTCAAAGCAAACAAATCAAAATTAACGTTTTTAGCATTCATCGAGTTTCAGTTTTAGTTTCGTTGCTGTTGTTGTTGTCGTTGTTGTTGTTGCACCCTTTCGGTTTTGGCATCGATTAAAAGCTCGAAAACAGCAACAACAACGCAAAACAAAAGCGCGTTTCAAGAGCAAACGTTAAAAAATTAAAGAAGAAGATGATGAAGAAAACAAAAAATCAAAAAGAGAAAAAGAAAAAAAAACCGATTTTCGTTTTATTTGATTTGCTGCTTTTGTTTTTATATTTTATATTTGTTGGTTTTCTTTACGCACAGCTCAAGCTCCAATGATGCCTATCTCTCTCACGCTTCCACACCCGCTCCGGCTCCCCTTCCTCCTCTCACACTCCCTTGTGTAAGTATCACGCGTGATTTGTGTGTGTGTGTGATTATTTTAGCTATTTTAGCCTTTGCCTTGTTGTTGTTGGCGCTCTTAACAGCTGAGCGCAGGCCGGAGGCGATTTGAGAGAGAAAGAGAGAGAGATGCTTATTCTCCGATTTTTCGACAGGCAACTTCAAGCGACTCCCCCCGCCCAAAAGTTTTGCCACAGACGATGCGTGACAGTTGTTGTTGTTGTTGTTGTTGCTATTGCTGTACACACACACATACACAAAATTATACATACATACATGCAATAGATATTGTTAATATTCTGCGTCGAAGGCCGGTCGGCGCATATTGAAGTTTTATTTATTGTTGCTGTTGCCGCTGTTGTTGTTGTTGTTGTCGCAGCAACGAAACCAGAAACTTTTTTAGCAGTCACAGACGCCGCTATTCATACATATACATATACATACGTATATACTGCAGCCAAACTGCAAGTGTATGTGTATTTTTGGGTGTATTATTATTTTTATTTTTAAAAATACAAATGCGACATCGGCGCGCACTCCAAACAACACACACACATACACGCACACACCCAAATAAAATTCACTTTGTATTAAAAAAAAAAGCACCGACTGTAACGCACGAGTTTAAAATGCACATCAACAACAGCGCGCGACGTTCGGAAATGCAACAACAAACATTTCAAATACACCAAAAAAAAAACGAATCTAACAGTTCAATGCGTGCGCGTTGTTCAGAGGCGCGACGTGCCAACCGCGCAACACAAACATTAACTAAATAATAGAGTTGTGTCGTTTCGTTCTAAAAAAGTTCAAATGAACGGGTCATTAAGATGAACGAGTGAACTTATTCAGTCGATCATGAACTAAATCGTTCATTTCAACTACAAAAAATACCAACTTTGTAAGCACGCAAAAGTATGCTACACAAAATGTCGACTGTTTTGAATGCCCAAGAGCAGCTGAATAAAGTGTAGCATATTTGTGTAGCATACTTTAGGGCTGCTGTAAAATACGAGAATTGCGCGCGCAATTTTAAATTGCGTAAAGAAAAGCAATAAAACTTCAGTTTACATGAGTTTAATAGTGCACATGATTAGTATATTGTTATTAGTATTAGGTAATCAAATAAACATAAAATTAATAACATTATATTAAAATAGTTCGAACTTGCTTATGTTTCGTTTTTTGTTGATGATGTTTACACTTTTTTCTTCGCATTGTTTTTTGTGCAGCGTAAAAATTTGGGAGAAAAAAAATTGCATAAATAAATTACACTACAACAGCAATGCAAGAGCACATCAAATTTACTATATATATGTGTATATATAATTATATAGGGTATACGCATATTGTTGTTCAGTCTTGAATTTTAAACTTAACGGGTTAAAAGTATGCAGTTAAGAGAAAAAAAAACAAAAAAAATTGGTATACATATCGCTCATTTACTGCAATATTGTTGAAACTCAAAAACTCTCAAATGAAAAGTATACAAGATATAAATACGAATATTGTACACAATTTAGAACGGAGCTTCGAATATATTTTAGAATCGTGTTATTCCGAGTTATTGCAGTAAATAAGCGATATGTATCTGTTTATACATATATATGTGAGCCAACTAAACTAAGTTTTGGGAATTGATTGTTAATTTTGAAATTGTTTGGAACAGGTTTGAAACAGGGAAATGGAAATAGTTTTTGGAATTGGGAAATGTGCTAGGAAATGTCCTTTTTGGGGCACAGCCCCATGGAACGCTTTCAGTATAATCGTTTTTTGTTTTTTTTTTTGTTTCTATATAAATCATAGTATTCTTATTGTTTCTTCACATTTTGGTGGCCTCCTCCTCTTGGCCACTGGATGCTGGTGCTGGCGATACTGAACCGGAACCAGATGCCGATCCGGAGCCAGAACCGGAACCGGAACCAGATGCCGATCCGGAAGTAGCGGACTCAAGTGTCGTCGTCTCCGATTCGATGGCCGCCTGCAGCTCGACGAATATGTCAATGAGATTGTTGATGCCAATCAAATAGCCATCCTCATGATTGCCCACCTTCCAGGCCGAATAATGATCAATATGCAGTTGCTCTGGCAACGCCACAGTCTTGGCGAAATCAATTAGCCAAACACTGGCGTGCGTCTGATCGTGGACAAAGAGCAGGGAGCTGCCAATGACCTCGTGAGTCTGAAAGAACTCCGATACGGCCAAGGTGGCCCTTATGGCCCGCAATCGTTGTATATAACGTGGCTAAAACAACAGAAAAGAAACGCAAAGCAGTTAGCAACAAAGCTGAACTTTAAAAAGAGATTGAAAACGTACCAGAATTTGTGGATGGCCGCTGAGGAACTCGGAAAAGGCCAATTTGATTTGTTCGCGTGACTTGGTCGTTTTGAAATCTTTGGAGCTGGTGCCGTCGCTTTTCTTGATGCCCTGCAAGAAAGAGTTCATCAAAATATTGCAATTATAGAACAAATACAAAATAATAAATATTCATTTACAACATCAGAAATAAATTGTTGGTAATAAATTCAGGTAAGTTCATCAATTATTGTGTTCAGCGCCTCGAAGCATTGGCCGCGTTTACCAGAACTAATTAATCAGCAATCATGTATCGCAATTCAAACAATTTTTGATGGGCTACTGGTGAACGCTTTGATGAAATTAGATGAAAATGAGGCAAAATCAAAGTTGTCATTTCATTTTTTTTTTTCAAAGATGTTAATATTTATTTGACAAATTCAAAACAATTTGGCGCCAATGCTTAATGAAATGGGAACCAACACAGAAAAAGGTCTGATTTTAAGTGAGAGATGATAAAAAAAAAAATATGTTGCATTGAAAAATAATTAAGTTAATATTGTATGCGCATTTAATACACTGCGTTTCACTTGAATAGCACACAAAATTTTTTCATTGTTATTTGCTCATCTTTAAGTATTCGCTTGATATTATTTATTGATTGTTGTTGTATTTTGTTTGTCACTTTATTTATCCTCTTTCAACAAAAATAAGACACCTGGAAATGTACCGTTATATTTTTGCGATAATTTCTTCTGAATTTGCTTCAATAAATAGCGCATTTTTTGTTTCACTTGAATAGCACATTTTAGACTTAATTTCATTTTAACTGCCAAGATCATTAAAATATAAAGTTTTTTAAATTGATTTGTGCATTTTATATATAATTTGATAATTTTATGTAATTATGGACCGTGGATCAGAGCTAAGTAACAAAGAACAGGTCCAAATAAAAAGCTATATTGATTGTGACTTTTCTGTGACCAAAATACCGAAAAAAATAAGAAGAAGCAGAAAAGTTATATGCATTTTGATTAAAAATTATCCAAACTATTGATAAAATATGAAGGGACGCACAAGTAGTGTTCTTAGCAATACAGATAAGCGGGTGATTCTGCGGCAAGCTTCAAATTCTCATGGTTCGGTGGACAAGATCAGGTCAAAAACAGGTGTTAATGCGAGAAAAACTACCGTAATGAGTGTTATTTCGAAGCAGAACACCTTAAACGTTTGAAATTTAAAAAAAAAAACCACTCAACCCCACACGTAAAGAAGCTCTATTGACTTTTTGCCGCGGTAATATGTCATGGACCAAGGACCGGTATCATGTAGGTTTTTCTGATGAAATACAGTTTAATTTCAAAGGACCAGACGTCTATAACTATTATTTACATGATTTAAGGAAAGAGACTCATCAGTTGGAGCGTTTGCACAGCCGAGTGGGAGCGGTTTTAGTTTGGGGAGCCATATCTTACTATGGTACTTGTGAACTCCAATTCCTAAGTTCAAATATTAATGTAAAATCGTACTAAGAAGTTTTGGAAAATGCTTTCTCGAATTCGAAAATTTGTTTAATCATAGGCCATGAACTTTCCAACACGACAATGCCCCAAGACACACTGCCAGTGTTGTAAAGTCCTTCATTAAAGCTAGAAATGTTACCATTCTGAACTGGCCACCAAACTCGCCGGATCAAAATATAATAGAAAATGTTGGAATTGGGAATAGGAATAGCTGCCCAGAAATGTTTTTGAGTCTGGAAAACCATTTTCAACCAAAAGTGAATTAATTGAAGCCATTCAGAGGGCGTAGGCTAAAATTTCCCTTGATTATATAAAAAGATCATGTAATTTACTTCCCAATAGGATTTACGAGGTAATATGGGACAAGGGAGCCACAACACATTACAAAACTAATAGTTATTTGCAGATAAACCTTTAATAAATAAATAAAAAAATAATCTTAACGTTTAAAGTTGTTAAATATATTTAATAAAAAAATGTGCTATTCAAGTGAAACAGAATTTTTAAGGTCTTTTTTACTTTTTTGGCTTTTTAGTTAATTTTATATTAATTGTTGAACTAATTTAGGTTTTTTCATTTTTATAATGAAGAATATTTATCACACTATAAATAGAAACTTTAAAACAATAGATTTTTTTTATTTGGTTCAAAGATATCGGCAAAGGAAATTGAGTGTATGGAGTGTGCTATTTAAGTGAAACGGAGTGTATTTTATATAGTTTTATAGTCATTTTACTTTAAAATACGCAGAGTCTAACGTTATCTTTGTATTTATTTTATGTAAACCAAAATAACATTCAAATATTGGCTTCCTTATGAATGAAAAGAAAGAGGAGGAGGAAGAGGTGCAGGAGGTGATGTCATCGATTGTTTTTCCATTTATCGACGTCATTGATTATGATTTTTAACTCGATTTGTTGAGTTATAATAATGCAGAGATTTCTATATTTTATATTGGGTACAAATTTCATATTTTGTATACTTTTCATGCAAGTGTCAAAACAATTTTTTTTTTTTACTGCAAAACACTGAAATAACTAAAATAAAAAACTTTAGAGCCCATTTTGAGTAAGGGCCTCGAAGATATCGATTTTAAAACAAAGCAATCTCATGCTTGAAGATTCAATCAACTCTTTATGCTATAATTTACTGAATTTAAGCCAAAACTCTAGTGAGTTGTCGATTTCTTTATGAAAATCGACTAAAATAGCTCGATTGATTA
Source organism: Drosophila recens (assembly GCA_037043495.1). Classification (NCBI taxonomy): domain Eukaryota; kingdom Metazoa; phylum Arthropoda; class Insecta; order Diptera; family Drosophilidae; genus Drosophila; species Drosophila recens. The sequence continues at coordinate 109,497 of JBAMBJ010002693.1, read as the reverse complement.
TCAAAAAACTATCGAGTTAAAATATTTGATTATCGCTTTTTACGATATACAGTTTGTCAAGAAATTCTTAATATTTAGTACCCTTCGAAAATTTTGAACTTATGTAAAAGTCACTTTTCAAAACTTTTTTCCTCGGTTTTTCACAAAAAATATTTTGATGCAAAAAAATTCTTGAAACAATTCTAAGAGTAACTGCAAAAGAAAATTTTCAACAATATTTTTGCTAGTATTTTTTATAATTTTTTGAAAACTGCAAAAAATGCACTTCTTGCATGAAAATGAGAAAAAATGGGTTAAAATGGTAATTTTTAGGATTTTCGAAATATTATCAAAAATACTAGCAAAAATATTTTTTGCAAAAAAAAAAAATTTTCTCTTGCAGTTACTCTTAAAATTGTTCCAAGAATTTTTTTGCACCAAAAAATTTTTTTGTGAAAAATCGAGGAAAAAAGTTTTGAAAAGTGACTTTTACATAAGTTCGAAATTTTCGAAGGGTACTCAATGGGTTAAGGAAAATTTTGATCCATTCAATCGGAATTTAAACGACCTTTCCAATTATATATAATAAGCTATTATTTTCTTATTTGAAGACAAAATATTAAATTTTTAAGGGAGTGTAAAGAATTTCTTGACAAACTGTATCTATATTTACATCGCTACTGTTGTAATAATTTTAGGAAAATGGAAAGCGAAATTTACCTCGATGCGAAAGCCCAGAGTCGCCGTGCTGGAGATGGTTTCTCGCCAGACCATATATCGGGGTTTGGTCACCGCCTTGGCCGCGTGCTCTTCGGCGTTGGGGGCCTGTGCATCGATCTGTATCATTTTGTCGTACATATCCTTGCGCAGCTTGGGCTTCTCCTTCGCCTTCGATAGCTCCTCCTCCAGATAGGTGCGTACACCGACCTTGCAGTCCATGACACACGGTTGCACATAGTCGCTCAGCAGATCCTGCAGCTGTAAATAGACTGAAAGATGGACAAATAAATCGATATCGAAAACGAAAAATAATTTATAGAGTAGTTGTAGTCAGTGCTTACGTTCGCCATCCTCGCTGGTCACCTGACCCTTGTAGACGGGCACATAAGGACGCAGCACGTCCTGCATGAGCACCTGAAAGCATTCCTCCTCCTTGGGGCAAAGCTTCTTGAGTACGGTGCCTGGCTCGGGACCAGCCTTGAAGTTGCCCTGATGTCCGGCTAGCTGAACCCATGGATAGCGCTGCTTCTTGTACGTCTGAAAGAAGGGCGTCCACTGTACAATGTTGCGAATCTTGCGCCAGCCGGAACTCTAAACAGCCACAAAAATGATATAGAGAATAGAGTAAAAAATAATGTTAGAAATTATCGTATGCAAACTGAAATTAATTTTAAATTATTTAATTACATTTTTTTTTAAACCTGAATTTAAGAATATTTTTTACCAGAGTTTAAATTTTAGAGTTTGAAATTCAGAATAATCGAATTGAATTATTCAATCTTAAATTTAAGAATATTCCGGATAATATTTGAATTCACGTATAGTTGGTTTTAAAGCTTTTATATAAGAATGTTCTGTCTTATAGTTTTTAGGCCTGCAATTAAAATTATTTCAATTGAATATTTTAGACCTTAATTTAACGAAACCTGGGTTCAAGAATATTTGGAACTGAAATTAGGTATAAGCTTTTAATGATATTCAGATTAAAGTTTTCTTATGAGGAAATTTAAGAATTCGGCATGGAATTTTTACCCTAAATTTTAGCATGTTCAAGATTGAATTCACTCCAAACGCAGGTTAAAATCAGACTATATTAAAGAATTAGGTGATTGAAAAACTTTGCTTGAATCAAATATTTCGTATAAGTTTAAAAAAAATTCGCTATTGATGAAATTTTGACACCGTGCACCGGAATTCCGTACATTTTCTGCCTGTGTACTTGACAAAACATTCATTTCAATTGACGTAGCGCCATCTGGCGGCACATTAAATTATACGTTTCATTAAGTATGTGCAATTAACTGCAGCTCAAACAGCTGCGGCCTCAAATTCTCAAACGGGTCACAAGGGAGATGACGCCAAAACTCGACTCTGTTCACGGACCATTAAAAATACAAGACTATTAAAATTTACGACATTGAGATCGAAAGCGCGTTCAATGACGTCAACGGCTTATCAGCGACTGGGGAAACGCCGGATAGCGCCGATTATCGTCGCATAGTGATTGTCGTATTGCCAAGAGCAGCTTTTAATAACACTGGAGAGTGGAGAAATGATTTGGCTTAGCGGGGAATACCACTAGAAACTACCACAAACACTGGATAGCACCGGATAACACTGGATAGCCTTCGGATAATACTATGTACCAAAGAATAGCACCTAGTACCATCAGAGACTTGCAGTTACCTGTAGATAGCACCGTGTATCGCATAGTATAGAACCGGATAACCTTGGATACCACTTGGATAATATCCGATAGCACCGTGTATCACAAGAAACTATTGGATACCGCTGGGAGGTACCGTAGAACATTAAATAACACATAAGGTGGTACCGGATAACACTAAATATTATGCGGATACAACCTGTTACTACCGGATATCACCCAGTATACGTAGCAGTGGGTAGCATGTATAGAACTTGATACAACTAGAAGTATTTCGGATTATACCGGATAGCACTCAGTACTTCTAGAAATTACCGGATTTCACTGGGCAGCACTTTATAACAGTGAGTATCGCTTGAAGTTGTACCGGATAACACGGAATATCATCAGGGAAATAACTGATTCAAACGGATGACTTCAAGTATAAGTGGATAACAGTAAATAGTACTTTGTAGCACAGTGTACTTATCAGGATAACTATGGATAACACCTACATAATCCCTGACAGCACCGGATAGCCCCAGGTCCCGCAGAAACAACCGAATATGACATTAAGTATCGTATGAGTTCAAGGAGATAGTATTATATTAATATCAAGATTAACAATTTTTCCGGGAGAATAGTGAATAGTGGCTTGTGGCATAGAGGATGCACCGGATGTGAATAGCACTTTGTAGCACAGAGTACCCTTCAAGGTTGCATCGGATAACACGTGGATAATACTAGATACTATCTTATAGTACAAAGTATTATTGGGTATGAGCAGTTACTAATTGGCAGCACCGGATAGGTGTGTTAATTACCGGATAAGACCGGATAACGTCGAATAGTACCTAATATCGGACCAGTTACTAGTGGGTACCAACAGTTAATACCCAATAGTCTATCAGGCCTGTTCCGGTTTTCACTTTCGGCAAGATTTTGCGAAAGTGAATTTCCCTCACTTGTTCCGGTTTTCACTTTCGGCAAGATTTTGCGAATTGAATTCACGTGACATTGAGCAAGTGAGTTTGAATTCGGAAGGGTTAAATCGATGATTTTGGCATGCTTAGCATAAAATTAAAGTGAAAATAAAATATTTATAAAATACTTCAATGTTTTGGGAATATTACTACATTATCAGAATAAAAAAAATATTTTATTTGATTTTTAAATCATTTTTATTTCATCATACCCCAAAATCGATAAGATCTAACCTAACATTTTTGTCGGATTTGCTCGACCTGTTCTGGTTTCCGCAAATATTTGTGAAAATGAATGTCAGCTTTATTAGGGCTGCCCTTGTATATGAAGAAAGTAGCAAATACTTTGGTACATATTTTAAACCACAATATAAGTGTTTTTATGTATTGCGTAAAATAAAGAATTAAATTTCTTGTTTTTTAAATGCAAGTTTGGACAAAACTGTTTGTAATTTAATGCAAAAAAGAGCTGTTTATTTATGTAAACAAACACTGTGAAACAATTGACAACTCTGCAAAAAGACATTTCCAGCACTGAAATCAACCCGCGCTTTCAAATATACAAAAGTTATAACAAAAGTAGGTTTTACCTTTGAAAAATGTTTTGAATTATGATTAAATAAATATTTGATGAATAAATTACACAATTAATAATTATTTTAACAGGCGAAAATTCTTTTGACGCAAATGTCTGATTCGCTTAGAACATTTTCCCAGCACTGTTCTGCAAAAAATTACTCAACACAATGTGGAAGGGAAATTCGGAGGGTAATTCGTAGGAAATGTAAAGGAATTTTAAGGGAAATTCGGTCAAATCTTGCGAATTGAAATTCGCAAAAAACAAGTGAAAACCGGAACAGGCCTGTATATGATTATGTATACTAGGTAATAACGAATCGATGTGATGCGCCGTGCAGTACCGGATAGCAAACGGATAACAGGTATCATACCGCATATCACCAAAATATCGCGTTCTTACCTTCTTGGTGCTGGTTGCTGTGGACGCGGACGTGGAGCCGGAGGCCATGGCAGACGAGGATGTGGCCGCCGATGTGGAGACATCCGAGTCCCACTCGGAGCTGAGATCATCGCTGCTGGCATAGCCGTAATCGCGCGGCATCGGCACCTCCAGCAACGACTTGGAGTACTGAATGTAGCCGGGACAGAGACTCTGGCCCAGCGGCGAGTGGGAACGTCGTGGCGGTGTTGTCATAATCATGGACAGCGGCTGCGACAGCTTGCGTCCAAAGAGGTGAGAGGAGGGCGGAAGTGGAGGAGGAGGAGGAGAGACTGAGATGCTCGCCGGCATTGGCCGTAATGCTGATGGTGGGCATCGATAGTTTCTTGACCGCCCGCTGCTTAATCCCATGGGCCTGGGCAAAGGCGAGACTGCACTTGCGGGCCTGCATATTGTTGCCGGACAGTTTGCGGCGAAAGATCTTTTTGGTGGCGCCGCCACAGCTGGAGGCACCCCCGCCACCGCCACTGCTGCCCGGTGGCTCGACAACCGCTGCCTCCGCCTCACTGCCCGCATCCTCGCTGTCCGCACTGGTCGCCTTGACGGCACCATCGCTGTCCACGCCGTCATCATCGTCGTCCACATCGGCATCCTGATCGTCGTCGTCTTCGTCAAAGCGCAGCTTGGCAATGTCCTCGGGCAGGATGTCCGGAAAGTGCAGCAGCTTCACAGTCACCTTTTTGCCCGCCTCGTTGTAGTAAACCTCCTTGGCGCTCATCCTGTCAAAGTCCTCGTAGATGCGCACCTGTGGCGAGGGTGGAGGTGTTGGCGGAGTTGTTGGCGGCGTTGTTGCAGTTGTTGCTGTCGTTGTTGTTGTCGCTGTTGTTGTTGCTGCTGTCGATGTTGTTGTTGCTTGTGTTGTTGCTGTCGATGTTCGTGTCGCACGTGGCACTGGCGGCTGTGTGAGAGCGCACACGGACATTTTACAGGACATGCGACGCACACGTCTTACGCATTAGAAACGCACTGTATCTGCGAGTTACAAAATTGTATCTGTATTGACTTATTTTTGTTGGTTGTTCTTGTTGCACACAAAGTTGTTGCTGCTGTTGTTGCTGCCGTTGCATTTGACTTTTTAGACCCCGTACTTTAAAAAAGTAAAGGGGTCTATTAACTTTGTCATAAAAAAAAATGTGCGTAACAGGCAGAAGGAGGCGTGGCAGACCCCATAAAGTATATATATTCTTAATCAGCATCAACAGCCGAGTCGATATAGCCATGTCCGTCCGTCCGTCTGTCCGTCTGTAAGAGCCTAGATCTCAGAGACTATAAGAGCTAGAGACTCCAAACTTGGTATGTAGGTTCGTCTATATTGCAAGCAGATCGAGTTTGTTTTAGATTTTGGATCGGACCACTATATCAAATAGCTCCCATAGGAACAATCAGTTGAAAATCAAGTCTTATTATGGAAAACTTTTTTGCTGTTTGAGATATTTCAACCAAACTGACAAAATATGCATAAAAGATGGTCCCATACATACTGACCAAATTTGATTGAAATCGGATTACTATATCATATAGCTGCCATAGGAACGATCAGTCCAAATTAAGTCTTAGTATGAAAATCTTTTTGTTGTTCGAGATGAGATATCTTTATAATAAGTACGGGGTCTCCGACAGTCGAGTACCGCTCGACTGTAGCACCGTCGACTAGTTTTTGATTGATTTCAACGCAATTTGCGAACTCGTTCGCGCCTAAGTCACAATTGAAGCCCAACGATTGATTCAACTCACAATTCAATTGACGTTTCAATCATGGAGTTGGCCAATTGACGGCGTAGCTGACTCAACAGATACCCTACATTGCATTACAATTACATCAACACTTAATTATTACTAACGAACGTGCCTAAGATCCTTGGTTTCTATTAGTTGTAGCCGTTTTTAGGCCCTGTACTTTAAGGTTACAAAGAGTCCATTAAGTTCGTCACACAAAAATAAATCAATGTAGAGTATTTGCAAAATTATCAACTGATTAGTTTAAAAATTTGAAGATCTCTATAGATGCTGATAAATGGTGTCTTAGAGGGTCAAGATTGAAAATATTCTTCAGCTTTTTAGATAACTGTTATTCAGTAGGGTGTCATAGAATTTGTGCTAGAGGTAAGTCTTGCCATAGTTGTAGTGTTTGATTTAACGGTTTTTCATTCAGGTTGATTTTGTTGTAGAGTATGATTTATAGAAGAGTGTCTTTTAGTAAAGTCAGCTGACTTTAAGTAGAATGTCTTTTAATAGGGTATTGCGCATTTTAGTTGCGCTGTCTCTGGGTAGAATGCTCCCAAGTTGTGTGTCCGTGATTGTTGAGTGTTTTTTAACAGGCCATTTATCGGTAAAGCAGTTCTAAGTAAGTTATCGCTTAGAAAGCAGTCCCTTCCTCAAGTCTGTAGAAGTAGAGCTGTTTTGCGTAGGGTGTTCTTGCGTTAAGTGAATAAATTGTTTTTAATAGCGTAATTTGCCAAATTCATCCTTAAAAACTGTTTTTTAGAAGTTTGGCATGTTTCAGTAGAATATCGATCGGCTTGTTAGTTTTCAGTAGGGTGTCTTTAAGCAAATGTGTTTTTGAACAAAATTAAAAGTGAAAAATCTGTTCGTAAGGTGTCTCTAAGTATGGGGACGTCTTTATGTAGAGCAGCGGTGGGCACGCAGTGGCTCCGGGAGCAGCGGCTGCAGACTTTAATAGGGTTGTTGTTGTTGATGTTGTTGTAGTTCTCCCGAATTTAGATTTCGTGCCCACCGCTGATGTAGGGTGTCTATTAATGCAAATCACTTTATTAAAAGACACCCTACTCTCTTGTAAGGTGTATTTTAGTGACGTATATTTTAGTAGTGGGATTCTCTGGTAGCGTGTGTATTGGTAGGCTGTCTTTTGATATGACGACTATTAGTTGGGTGTCTATTAGTCAAAAATTGATCACTAGATCACTAGGGGTCTCTCTAATTCAATTAACATTCTCTATACACAACATAGCAATAAAATCAATCGTTCTCAATCTCCTAAAGGGTTCAAAGCTGTGGTAAAACCAATAAAGAACAATGAGGACATCAACAGTTCGTTGTTGCTTAATGCAAACACTGAGGAAACTGCAACTTGTTTTTGGGTTGTTGTCAGCATGTTGTTACAGCATGTTGTTGTCACTGATTGTTGTTGTTGCTGCTGCTTGGCGCACACATCAATCAAAATTGATTAAATTTAATAGAAAATGAGAAAAAGAAACACAAAAATCAAGAAACAGAAACAGAAAGAAACATCTAAGTAGGCATTGTTGGAAGCGTGTTGGCATCTTGGCATCTTGGCAGCTCCATCTGCGGTTTGGACGAGTAGACGAGGCAACAGATTGTCGAGACACGGAGAGCGGGAAGCGCAGAGTGGGGCGACGCCTAGTGCAGGTTGACAAAACCAAAGGCAAAACCACCAAAACCACCAAACCACCTTTAGATAATTACGTGTTGACTGCGAACTCTTGAAACCACAAAACTTGATGGACGGACGCACAAAATGGATTTGAATTCAAAACCAAAATCAGAACGAGAAAACAAAAAAAACAAAACAGAAACAAGCAGAGAGTCGGGGACAAGGTAAACCGAACAACCAAACAACTCAACAACTAAACAACCGAACAACAACCGCATTATGATAATAATGTAAATGTTTATGACAACAACAACAGAATACAAAAACAATGGAGTATCGAGAATGGCAACAAAGCTATTCAGTTACTCTTCCTCTCTAGCTGTCTCTCTCACTCTCTCTCTGGCTCTCTCTCTCGCTCTCTTTCTGTTACTCGCAGTGTGTTTTCTCTTCTTCGCTCTAAAACATTTGACGTCATTTGCAAAAGTTGCGCTGTGCGATAACGTAACAACAACAACAACAACAATAACAACAACCACAACAACAACATTGGGAACCTTGGAACGTCGGCACCTTTTGTGTATGTGTGTGTGTGACCGCATATAGGCTACAATATGGCGACTATAAGTAGGCCGATCGATATGGAAGCAAGAAGATACAATGCAATAACAAAGCTGCAGCAGAGAATGGAAGAGTGAAGGAGAGAGAGAGAGTGAGAGGGAGAGAGCGAAAGAGAGAGGGAGAGAGAGAGAAAGAGAGAGTGAGAGACAGTGTGGAAGAACGACAGCGATAAAGAAAGAGAGAGAGAGAGAGAGGGCTCAAGTGGAAGAGAGAAAGGAATAGTGAGGGAAAAAGAGAAGAAGAAAGCTAAGAATGGGAAGAGAGGAAAGAGAGAAAGAGAGAGAGCAAAGGAAGGAGTGGAAGAGAGAGAGGGAAGGAGAGAGAATCGAAAAGAGAGAGGAAAGGAGTGATAGAGGGAAGGGAAAGAATGAAAAAGGAGAAGAAAGAGGAAGGAAAGAGAATCAAAAGAAGGCAGACAGGAAGACGAAGAGAGAGAGAGAAAGACAGTCATAAAGATAGAGAAAGAAGAAGTCAAAGAGAAGACAAGGAACAGAGACAGCAAAAGAGAAGGAATATCGAGCGAGAGAGAAAGAGAGAGAGGAAGAACAGCGGAAGAGTGAGACAGGGGAGGCCGAACATCCGCATAAACATTTACGTCTACTCACACGTAGATTATATTGCATATAGTAGATTTGGACATACAATGTGAATACAGACTATAATCTATATATATACACGGTCTATACATATATACAACATATAATAGTATTCCAATTTCGTAGTGCTGCAATCGGAACTGAACCGAGTGCAATGACAGCTGATAATGCGATGTGTTCTAGACATCGATGTGTCTTTCAAATGTGTCTATTAAATTGTTTGGCTTGGATTCGATCTCTCCATTAATCTTACTCTCCTCTCTTTCTCTCCCAGCTCTCACTCTGTTTATTGTTCTTTGCATTAAATTTCAAGCTTATGTATCTCTTCTGATTCCGACTTTCGTGTTCTCTTAAGTGTCTCTAACTTGTTTGAGTCTCTTTAATTCCTTTCACTTACTCCTTGTTTATACAGTCGAACTTCCCTAACTCGAACTTCCCTAACTCGAATTTTCTCTAACTTGAACAATATCGAGTGGCAATAGCGTTTACTGAGCAAATTTCATACAATTCTGCTTCCGTAATTCGAACTTCCATAAGTCGAATTTCTCCTTAACTCCTAGCTCGTATTTCCGTAAGTCGAATTTTTCGGGAAAATTCCAAATTAGTTTGAAGGTTTTTTCGTTTTTATTTTATGCTTATGTTACCGGCTCGTTTGGATATGTAATATTGATGTACATAAACATATGATGACGAAATTTGATAGAATATTGCATCAACAATTACTTAGGCTTATGAAATTACTTAAGGATAGCTCAAGAATATTTACCATGGCACCAGCGCAAGTATTAAAATGTTTATCGCTTTAAGAAATATTTAAACTTATTTTTTTAGATGTACAAAACTGGACAGTAAAAATTGAAGTGGTTGAAAAATATGGTATCTCATTGAAAACAGTTTTCATTATAAAATACTAAAAAATGGAAAATTAATTGGGATGTCATTTGACTCGGAAACTTCTTCTGGTTATAGCATAAGAATGAAAAACCCAATTTTTGAAAATATAATATTAACAGGTCTTGAACAAACTGGGAACTGTTTTTGTTGAAAATTACAAAGAAAAGTTTACAGTTTGAAATGTATTTATAATTGAATGAAATTGTAGTTTCTTTTAAAAAATTAAAAAAAAAATTCCCTAACTGGAAGTCTCCTTAACTTGAACTTTTTTCTTGGATAATGGTGATTCGAGTTAGGGAAGTACGACTGTATTTTATTTTTAACATTTTTCTTAACTTTCATTAGTACTAAAGTAGTCCTTTTGAAAGTTTTCGCTTTTCTATTACACTGTCTTTTTCTTTATTTCTTTTATTCCTGTATTTTTCTTTAAAACATAGTCTTACTTCGCCTTAACTTCGTTTTTAATTCTGTTCTCCTCAAGTGTCTCTTAATCTTTTTACATATCCAATATTCTGTTTTTTTTCTAATCATCTATGTTATGTAATTTTCCTGCTATTCATTGTTCTTCTACCTTTTCACAATTTCTCGATCCCTTGCGATCTTCCATTTAATCCCAATTTTTAAAACCATTATTTATCACAGTTTCTTTTAATTTTTCAGCTTTCCTTTGATCTTAAGCTTTAGCAATCTCATATTTTTCCCTTATTCTAAGGCAGTATCTCTATTTTTATATTTTTTCCTCTCTTTTTCCTTCTGTACTTTTTGATCTTTAGGATCTGTTTCGATAGTTTCCCTTGACAACCTTTTGTATTGATTTCCTAAAGAAATATTCGTTCTCGGCAACATTCTTCTTCTTCTAAATTTACAATTTTCATTTAATTCTTGACTTAAAGCGCTCTTCTTTTTGTTCTCTCTCTCTGTCTCTCTTTCGTTCTCTCTCTCACTCTTTGTTTGCTCTATTCATTTTGAATTCGCTCAACAAACCAAATTTGTTTGTCTCATTATCTAATAAAAATATCGTAGTATCTTCGATATCGTTGACGACAACAAAATAAAAACTCGATATACGCCTTGATATACATATGTCTGTATGTACAGGTAGATTATAGATATATGGTTATAAATATATATAGATATATACATGTGTATCTGTATCTGTATCTATGCATACGTAACGCTAAAGCTAACGATCCAGCTAGCGATCTCCACACCCTCAACCTAAACACCTCTCCTCTCCTCCCCTCTCTCTCTCTCACTCACTCTCACTCTCTCACTCTCTCTCTCTGCCGAACTGCGCTTAATGTGCGGCATTCACGCCGCATAACAATGAAAAAAAGCAACGTGTATGTGTGTGTGTTTTTTTTTGTTTCTTAACTGCCGAAAGCTTAAAATTAATAAAGTAAACACTTTTTTTTTTTTTTTCTATTTTGGTTGTATCGGGGGGTCGCCATTGACGCACAAATTGCGATAGAATGGGAAGGGGAGAAGCGCAAGGGTAGGCAGGGAAGTAGTGTGGGGAGGGGGTAGAAACTGATCGTCATTGAGGTCGGTTTCGTTGGGTGGGTGGGCGGATGTATATTGAACGATTGATGCCAATTATGGCGCAAAGAGGAAGATCAGAGGGAAGGGTTGGGGAGGGGGAGGCGGAGTGTCAAGTGGGGAAAGACTGTGAAGTGCAAAATGGACATTGGGCTGCCATTTTTGGAACGTTGGCGCTAAATGAGCTTCAATTGCCAAATTGAATGCAAAACGAAAATTGTTTAATAAAACATGCGAAGCGTCGTTTTGGGCAACTCAACTATTATTATATAATTCACAATTTGTGTGCGCCGCTTGATGAGCTGCGACCAAACAAATATTATAGAAAATAATAATAATAATAATAATAATAAGTAAATAAAAGACAGGCAGAATTAAAGATTTGCAAAGTGCGTAGCATTCTCCATTGACGTCGGCATTCAAATGTGTGTTTACATAAACTCGAATTCATTTCACTTGCACAGCAGCAGAGCATCGGCGCGAGCAGAGGCAGCAGAGCAGCGACGCGAGCAGCGTTTCTTTCCACACTGCTGCTTCCCAAAAATGCTTGTTTGACGCCCACTCTGCCCCTTATTTGTTGTTAGTTTTACAATCAATTTTTTTTTTTTTTTTTTTTTTGGCGCGTGCTTCAATTAACACTTTATACACAGAAGCAACAACAATTACAACAGCAGCAACAACAACAACAACAACTGCGCAGCTTGCAACGTTCACAGCTCAAATTGAGTAGAAATTGTCATCGAGCTTTCATGTTAAACAAGCAGCAGCAGCAGCAACAACTACAAGAAATACTTATGTACAGTATTTTGTTTCTCTTCTTTTTTTGTTGTTGTTGTTATTTCTTTACATACACAAACACAAGTGCACACAAAAACAATAATAAATAAAAATATAAGCAGACAAAACGCGAGTTGAAGCGAAATTTAATTACAAATATTTTTTTTCTCTTCTTTTTTTTGACTCTTTATTTATTTAATTTTTTTGGAAACAGCGCAGCAGCAGCGAACAAGTTGAAACAGCTCTGGTTAATATTATTCTTGTTTGTTGATGTTGTCGTTATTGTTATTGTTATGATTATTATTATTTTTGTTGTTTTTGTTGTTTTTGTTGTTTTCGCTGTTATGTTTACTGTTCACTGTTTCGGTTTCTGTTTCAGTTGCTGCAGCTGCTGGCGGTGCTTGTGGCGACGCGTGCCAGAGAGTGAAAAAAAAAAAATATAAACTAAAAACAACGTTGACTGCGACGTAGACGGAGACAGAGACAGAGCCCAGCCGCACGCGATCGCTGCGAAAGCTCAACTGGTCTGGGGGGACGCAGACACACAGAGTCAGAGCCACTGTCAGCAGGCAGCGGCAGCGCCACGCGACGACGACAACAACGACGACGACGACGTCCGCGATGAGCAGCAACAAAAACAACAACAACAACAGCGTCGCAGTCGTCAATGGTTTTTCATTTCAGCATTAAATGTCCTAACTACAATAGACTCTCAACTGATAACAGTAAATGCCAAAAGCACAAAGAGAGCGCGCGTCAAAGAGAGAGCGAGAGAGAGCAGGGTGCATTAGGTGGAAGGGCAAGCGTCAGACATAAACAATGGAAATGGGCATATGGGAAGCTTCCATTGACAGCGCTCTGCTGGGCAAAGCTCATTGCTCAGTCTGTCCGTCTGACCGGTGACGTATGTATGTATGTAGAGAGAGCACAAAACTGCGTGAGCGGGCGACAGAGTGCGAGAGTGAGTGAGAGTAAGAGTGCAAAAGGATAAGAGAGGCTGGAATGTTGCCTTCAAGAACGTTCTCGTGGCATGTGGAAATTGATCGCAGCATCAATTTATCTCGCTATCGCATACATGTAGATATGTACATATGTATATTTATTATTTTGTATATTTGCAAGTGCTTTATAAATCATTCTTAATGCTTTGCTGCTTTCTCCAGCTTACAACGTTATCGCTTATTGCTCCTTTTCTGATCAGTGAAGTCTTCAGTCTAGTAAACTCTCTTAGTGCGAATCAGAACTTTCCCTTGAACAGTTTTTTTTTATCGCTTCACGCATGAGCTGCTGTTGTTGCTCTCAGTGCGCGCTCTCTCTCTCGCTCGCTTGGGCGCAGGTAAGGCCAAGCGCGTCAACGTCAACGTCAGCGTCGCGTCGGGGCGTACGTCGCATCATAACGCCTGTGACGTCAATGGCAGCACCAACAACAACATCAACAGCAGCAGCAGCTTTCGGACCGGTCCAACAGTCCAATAATTCAATGCGACAACAGCAACTTGACGACGCCGACGACGACGGAGCTGAAGCTGAGACTTGGTCAAAGCTGCCAGCTGCTATCTCTGCCGGCAGCGACGCGTCGCTGCGTTTGCGTCGCAACTTTAGGCGTTAAGCTTTCAGCACGCATTGATCGATTCAGTCAAGTTGCGAACCAAACTGTGAGCTTTCGTTTCGCTCGCTTCGGCTAACATTAATTGATGGCACTTGCTAGACAAAAATTCACTCACATGGGTGTGGGCAGAGAGGGGAAAAATGGGTACTTAGCCCCCCCCTGGAAGTTCGTGACGCATCAGCAAGTATTTCCTCTGTGTTGTTGTTCTTTTTTTTGTGTTGCATGTTTTTAATAATGAATTTTGGTACTATTAACGAAGGGCTTAAATAGATGCAGATAGGATCTGGACTTTTGGATAAAACCAGATTGTATTTGTATATTAAGCATAAAGTTCACATATTTTTGGCTCGCTCTTGTTGATACAGAAGCGGAAAAAGAAAACCGAACAAAATAAAATTTTCAAAAATCTCTTCGCTAGTATTTTTTTATAATTTTTTGAAAACTGCAAAAAATTACTATTCTTACCCATTTTTTCTCCTTTTCATACATGAAGTAGCTTAAGGAACAATTTTCAAAAAAATATAAAAAAGACTAGCGAAGAGATTTTTGAAAGAAAATGTTTACAGTTACTATTAGAATTGTTTGAGAAAAAAAGTTTTGAAAGTAGACTTTTACAAAAGTTCAAAAAATTCCCTTGGGGACCTTTTTTATTTTTTTATGTGTTTAAGAAAGTTTTGTATCATTCAAACGGTTCCTAGGCCTCGTACGTTTTGCCTATAGTCGAATAAATTAACACTTAAAAAAAACTCAAAAAACCGCACTTTATAGTGTCCGGTTTTCTTTGTCCGCTACTGTATTATATTATTTATTAACTATTAATTATCAATTATTATTAATTATTCATGGCCAGCGACTTGAACCGAAGCACCGAATTCGCTGGATCTTCTTTGCTTTTGCTGGGATCATACATTTCTTATAAGCTGCGCCGACGTTGTTGTTTGCCCGTCGACGATGAAGAAGTCGACATTGTCGCGCCAATAAGCAAGCAATAACAGTTTTCATTCACTTACATATGTATTTATATTAGACCCCCTTTTTTATGCGTCTAGCTGGCTACGCCCTTGTCGAGTGCACTTCGTGACCTACCTTCTTTTTGGCCGCTTCGGCCGCGCTGATCACGTACAGATCGACAATGCCGAGCAGGCAGTCGTCACAGCGGCAAACGTCCTCGCCGAATGCCAACGAGCCGAGGCTGCTCGTCGAGTCCAACGAGTCGGTGCGTCGCAGTCGACTCACAATTGAGGCAGCGCCGGCAGCGGCGACCGTTGTGCTGGCAGTTACTAGTGAGGTTATGGCACTGCCACCGGAACCGGAACCGGAACTAGTTCCTGCCGCAGCAGCAGCAGCGCCACCAGCTGCCGCAGCTGCTTCAATTTTGCGTGCCAACAGCTGCTCCATAAGCGTGCGCGGACGCGAAGAGGACGGAAACAATGCCATGTCTCCCTCTTATTTATTTACTTTTTTCTTTTTATTTCAACCTGTCACTTTGGCAAGTTTTTTGCCTAAGTCTTTTGTTTTGTTCTGTGATTTATTGTTTGTTTTCTTATTCGCACTCGCATTCGCATTAGCTACGTCCGAGTTGCAACATACCTGTAATCAAAGAAAGAGATGGCAGACATTAGTATTAATATCGCAGCAGAGATAACTGTAAAGCTCAAGCTTGCAAAGATTTGTCGACTAGCAAATACCCTTTGATTTTTTACTAAACAAAATATAATAGTTATAACCAGGGTATCAAACTGAAGAGAATATCGGAAATCGAATATCAAAACCGAAACATTTAAAAAACCGGTAACCGTTTCATAACCGTTGTACAAATTTTTTTTCCAAACCTAAGTGCGAACATAATTGAAACCGTTCGCATTTAACCCATTTTAACCCCTTTTTCCTACGTTTTACATAAAAAGTGCCTTTTTAGCAATTTTCAAAAGGTTATAAAAAATACTAGCAAAAATACTTTTGAAAATTTTTTTTGCAGTCACTCCTTAAATTGTTTAAAGAATTTTTTTGCATAAAAAAATTTTTGGTAAAAAATCTAGGAAAAAAGTTTCGAAAATTGACTTTTACATAAATTCGAAATTTTCGAAGGGTACTTAATGGGTTAAGGAAAGTTTTATATCATTCAAACGGAATTTAAGTGACCTTTCCATTGATACCAATAAGTTAACGATAGGGGAACAATTAAGCCCCCAAATCTCAAAATGTTTGCTGTGCCAATAAATATGTTCGCCAGTGTTCATAAAGTAAAGTTCGGCCTTTTAAAATTATTTCTAAAAATTGAACATACCCCACTTTACTTATATATCACATACAAAGTATAAAAAGCGTCAATCAAATATTTCCTCTTAATATGATTAGAGCATTTTGAAAATACTTTCTATATTAACTCTTAAATAATCGATAGAAATAACATTCCTATTCACGAATATCCACATATTTTAGCAAATTTCCAAAGTATATTTAATTCTTTAAAGAAAGGGTAAAATATTGAAAAAATTGTATCCTTTTTTTTCATAAAGAAAGCCACTTATTAAATTAAAGCAGGGATCGTCTAAATGAAAGCTCTTGCCAATTCTGCTTCTAAGCTATGAAAAGCTTAATTAGTTTTAGGAACTTTCCAAGCTTTGGAAGCTTTAATTGGTTCCTTGACCGAACCACTTTGTGAATAATTTCCAGTATAAATCATTCGCCTTCTCTCTCTTTTTTTTTGGCTCTCTCTCTCTCTCGTTTTGTCTGCTTCCCTCTGACTATTTATCTATCCGTATATGTATCTATATCTATATCTTTAAATGTATCTGTAGGACTGTCGCCTTGTTAAACTGCATCAAATTGATGGCCCACAATTTGTTGTCTGTCGCATCTTATCGGCAAAACGGGGCGTGGAGATTATATAAACATATAGGTTACATCGATGTGTGGCATACGCATAATCGCAGCTGATAAAAGTTTCTTGTTAATTAACATGAAAGTGCAATGCGAAGTCCTCAGTTTGGCTGTCTGTGTTTTAGTTGCAGTTGCAGTTGCAATTGCAATTGCCACAGTTGAACGCATATCCAGTTGCAAGTTGGCTGCGAAAACTCGTCCAAGCTGACGGCCGCGGCCAAACTGGCTAACTGGACTCCTTGGCCAGGCTTTTTGTTTGTGGCCAATGTTGAATGTTGGCATCGTTTGCAGTCGTCGTCATATCGCCGCATTTATGCGCACATAAAAGTCAAATAATAGATCCAAAAGATACTTTGCCAGCAGCGCAACTCGTTGCAAACCAGACAGAAAGACAAACAGACAGATAGACAGACGGACAGACAGACAGAGAGTCAGTTGTTGTTGTTAGTCGCATGATTTATAAGCGAACTGCAAACATTGTTGTTGCTCTCACATACTCTGACCATAAGATGAGCCACACCATTTGATCGAGCTGGAAGTAAAGATCACAATTGATCAACACTTGCATATATGTAATTACATTATATACTCAAAGTTTCAACTCAAGATCAGTTGCAGCCTTTCATGTGATACTTGACGCAAGCTGATCGAATCCAGATCAAATCAAACGATTGTAATTGCATTTATTTTGTTAGTGATCGTGTTGTGCATAAATCGATCTATTGATCGAGTCTTACATACATCACATGTTTGA
Organism: Drosophila recens; assembly: GCA_037043495.1. NCBI lineage: Eukaryota > Metazoa > Arthropoda > Insecta > Diptera > Drosophilidae > Drosophila > Drosophila recens. The sequence goes on along the minus strand of JBAMBJ010002693.1, from coordinate 92,130 downwards.
TATGATCACAAAGCTCGGAGCTAATATTTGTAATAATCTTCAACTGATCGCGTGTGATCATCAATCATTTTAAGTGTATATAGATTACTTCTTAAAGTTGATCAGTTAGTGATTTTAAATGTCTTATATGTTACAAAAATATTTATGCATACACTTTAAATTTTTTTAGCTCTTTTAAAAGCTGATCTTTAAACAATCTTAAAGTTTAAGCTAATGGGAATGAGTAAATACAGATTTATGGCAAGATCAGTTGGAAAAGAGATCTTCTAGAAGCCCGAAATAATAAATATTTCAAGTGTCTATTGATTTAAAAATTATCTTCGGTTTTGAATATTCCATTTCCTCTAATCTGATTCTGTTTTACTTAACAACTTCTTAATTGAGGTTCACTTGTAATGATATATGTAAATTACGAGTTGAGATTAAAAAGAGATTTCCAAGTCGATTATTTTATATAATAGAGATATTTTCATACATTTAAGCCAATGAAGATATTATCATAAGACTAATATCCGCTATCAGGATCGGCTCTGATCCTTTTAGATCTCAGGATATAACTTCTTTAAAGTGATCATTCAATGTTTTTACACAATTGTAAGTTTAAATAATTTTTGTGTCATATTTTGGACAACTTTTTAATTGAGGATCCGTTTTAATTTGAAGAATCGGTCTTCAATAATATCTTCAGAAGTTCTAAAATTGTCTACAAAGTATAAATGAAATCTATTGTTATCATTGAACCAAATGATGATATTTATACCTATTTTTTTAAAAAAGACTTAAAGAGATGGGATCAGATTCTACTGATCTGCTTCTAAAAAAGATCAACTATGATGACAAAAACCTTTAAGATTAAGTTTCGAACAATACAAATTTTTTAAGAATTAAAGTGAATTTTGAAAAACATTTTGATGATCCTCGATGAAGTTGAAGAAGAGCAACAAAATGTCGACTTTGGTAATAAATTGTTGTGATTTCTCACTGCTGTTGTTATTGTTTTATTTTTTTTGCTGCTGTTGTTGTTGTTGTTGTTGCTGTTGGTTAAGCCAACTGTCTTGTACTTTTATGGTCGGTCGTCTTATCAATAATTTATGTCAGATTATACCGTTATGTCACAATAAATTAAAGTTGGCAACTTATTTTCCCGGCTGCGTTTGCGTTTGGCGTCTGCGGCTGCCTCGAAGTCGATTTTTTGTTTTTTATTATGGCCAAATCTGTCAGTTTAGTGGCGCATTTGGAAAATGGGGAAAATTGAACGGGTAACCAGTAAAGTGCGGACTTGTTACTCTACCCCCTTTTCCCACACTCCGCCTCATTCCACCCGCCACACAGTCGGACAGAGTCAAAGTCTATAGTATATACATATATACATATATGTATATATGTATGCATACATACATATATAATATATTGGATGCTTGGCGTGCGGCGGCAAATTTCACTGTCACGCCTCGTTTTCAATTAACTTGTTGGCGACCGCTGGCCAGGCCGATAAATCAAATGAGCCGCCAGGAGGAGGCTTGCAGCATGCCACAAGCAAAGTTGCAAGCTGCAAGCTGTATAGCCCACAGTCTATGCCATGCCCACCTTCTTGGTCACTACTGTTTAAAGTTTATCGCTGGCTTTTGTGATGATTAATGTGGCAGGCAAACAGCAGCAACAGTCCCACTGTATCCACTGCATACACTCTACAGTTGCCACTCTCCCCGCCCCTCGCCCCCTTCTTCTGTTGGCCATAAATGCGCAACTGCAACTGCCTGGCTGCTGTTTATGGTAGTTGGCCAGTTGCAAGTTGGCAAGGGTCAAACCGTTTGCGTGGCACAGATACGAAAAATACAAAAAATATATATAAAAAAAAAACCTATCTTTCAGCCAGCCAACGCAAACCTGTATCTTTCACTTAGAAATGTATATTATTTCTATGTTAAACCAAAGAAAATACAAAATTGGGCTTCAGTTTGCAAAAGTATCTTGAGTTAACTATCTCTAAGCCAAGCTCAAATCTAATGTAGAATTGTATATGTATTTATTTTTAAGAATCATTTTACATTTAAGCAAAGAAAGAATTATGTTTTGAAAGGCTTAAAGTGAGATGAAAGTATCTACAAGATGAAGCAAAGGCACAATGTATCTGAAAATCAGCAAAAGTATAGAAAGAAATAATTCACATTCATTCGAACAGAATAGTTAGCAAAAAAGTTAAGAAAAATATTTTATTGCGATGCACATATACAGACACGGAGAAGAACATTTATTTTTTGTTCAAGAAACATTAAAATAAGTTATTAAAAGAAAACAAATTCAAGCTCCAATTAAACTTCCCCAGTATTTCAGTTTTTATTAGTTTCTGACAAGCATTCGCTATATACAAAAATAACTTTTGTACCTAGAACTGCAAATTTGGTTAAAAAATTAATTATAAACTTTGAAAAAATGTATCTCTCTAGCCTTCAGTTGTTAAGTATCTGTATCTATACGGCGGATGCAATTAAATTACGCATTTAGCAGCTGTATGCTAAGTATCTGTTCATTTTAGGAATTGTATCTGCCAGATATAAATGTATCTGCCAGATATAAATGTATCTTTTGTGTATTCAACTGAAAGTTAAACTCAAATTCCAATGTTATCAAGCTTAAGCCGCTGAATTCTAAGAATCTAATAGTTTTATGGAATTTTTCTGTCATGTATAAAAATATCTGTTGCATAAAAAATCAATTTCAAAAGAAAATTTATTTAAATTCTGTTAAATGAAGCTTTTAAGTGTTTGATTTCGAAAATATAGGTATGTGATAGTTTTATGAATTGTATTAGGAATATTATAAGATGTAGCTGCGTCTGCTGGATAAAAAATTAAGTGCATCTTGTTGATTCTGGAATGATTCACAAAAGCAACAAAAATAGGTACGACTTTTAAATTGCAGAGCATCTAAAAGTTATGGAAAAGTATCTGTACGACAACTGAATAAATCGTTGCTTGAATATTCAATTGCAGAGTGTCTAATGGTTATGGAAAAGTATCTGTACGACAAATGAATAAATCGCATCGTCGTTTGCGACGCAGAAAAACAAAAAAAATGAAGCAAACCAACGAAAAAAAATAGATTTTAATTAACAAGCCGCGTCGCAAAATCAACAAAATCAATTTGGTGCCGCGTTTCTCAAACAACGAAAATGAAAACGAAAACAAAACAGAACATAACTCCGTAGATAACTTTGTGTTCGATTGCTCGTAGGAGACTTTATTTCGTACTCACTGTTGTGATTCGGCGTTGCCAGCGACCGCTGCACAGTTTCAGTTTCAGTTTGGATTCAGTTTCAAATTTAGTTCTAATTCACACAAAGCAATTATGCTGAGCAAAATCACAACAACAAATAATAATAAAAAAAAGTGTGCTTAATGTTATTAATAAAGAATTGTTTATTTTATGTATTTTTTGCAATACAGAGAACGGAATGCAAGTGGCCGTGTAGCCAAATAAAAGGCGCTAAGAGGCAGCCAGGCAGGTGCGGGCGGACGGGGCGGACAGACCGGCGGACGGTCGATCGGTTGCTCGGACGATTGGGCAATCGATCGAGACGAGGCGAAACGAGGCGAAACGAGACGCGTTCGCAAATGAGACGCCGATCGCTTGTTGACTTTGGAACGGCGCACGATCAACTGAACGCCTCGTTGGCCCGACAGCCAAAAGCAAAGCTCCAAGATCGCCAACAAGCCGACGATGCCGACGCTGATCGCTGATCGCTGCAGGCACGAAGAGCAGCCGAAGCTATTTATTTATTATTGTTGTTTGGCCACCGATGCCTTTTGTTTTCTTTTAACGACTATTTTTCTTCTCTCAGTTCTTGGCTATTGCTGTGCCCCATCCTCAACGCCTAGAGCTAATCCTAGGCTGTGATCGCAAGCAACAACAACTACACAGAAACAAAAATTCATGCTTAAAATAATATTCTTAAATTAACGCAAAAAGAGATTAAAAGATACATGAAAAACCCAAAGCATTTGCTTTCATTGAAATAATTCTTAAAGATCCCTGGTTATCAAAATACTTGATTTAAAAAAAACATCTGGAATTACCGAACTTCTCGGACCGCATTGCATGGATTTTTTTATTTGAGTTATATATATAATTGCTACAATTATATTAGAATTAATCCTTAATAACAATGTGGTTTATAGCCAGAGCAGCGGAGGCCTTTAGGCTGGGATTTTTATTTATTATTTATTAAATTATTCATTTAATTATTTAATTAGTTATTTATTATTCAATTAAATTTAAATTTATTTTTTTTTATTAATTTATTTATTATTTATTAAATTATTAATTAATTTTTTTATTTATATAGTTATTTATTTATTAGAAGAACATACATTTTATTTATTTATTATTTATTTACTTATTTATCAAATTATTTATTTATTCCTTTTTTAGTTTATTTATTTATTTATTAATGTATTTTTTTGTTTGTTAATTTATTAATTTATTTATTTATTTACCTATTTTAAATAGGTAAATAAATAAATAAATAATAATAAATAAATAGGCTATTTATTCATTTAATTAGTTATTTATTTATTTATTTTATTAATTAATTGATTTTCTGATTTATTTATTTATTCATTAATTAATTTATTAATTTATTTATAAGTTAATAAAATAATTAATTCATTTTTTTTTTTTGATAATTTATTTAAGAAGCAAACACAATGCTATCTCGAACTAAATTATAAATACAAGTACAAAAATTGATAAAGATACAAATTAAAAATAAATTCCCCGGAATTTGGAATTTTTTTTTTCTGTGTACAACAACAAGAGGAAGAACGTCGACAACGACAACATGATGGAATAATGGCGCTGATTGAAACATGAAAAGCAATGCGACAACTGTCGCAACTCCAAGTCCAAAAGGATCGTGCCGATCTTGTGTACGAGTATGTGTGAAGTTGATCCTCAAGAAAACAAGGCTGCTAATTGCGGCGGCAAATTGCCGGCATGCATTTGATTTGCATAATGGCCAAGAGATCAAATCAAGCCGAGACAGAGAGACAGTTCCGTTCCATATGCAAATTGGCTTTGGCCTAATCTTGACCACACGATCGGCCAGCAACTTTATGACAGGCTCTGGCGGCTGTCACAATATTTGTACGGTATTAATTGACCACTTGACGCCTGGCCTTAGACTCTATCTCGCTCTCTGTCTCTGTCTCTCGCTCCTTCTCCTTTTCTGACTTTGTTTAAGTGTTTTATGAAGTCAGGCAGATGGGGCAGCCTGATAAGCCGCAGGCAACATACCCACAGAGACTGAGAGCGAGAGAGCGAGTGCGAGAGTGCGAGTGAGACAGCTGACAGAGGCTCGGTTGTGGCACATAGCTCATAGCTGTCATAGATACGAGTATCGACTGTCGCCGTGGCCACATGCAACAGCTACAGCCACAATAAGATACATTTGAGGAAACGCAACGAATTGATCTATTACCAATAGTTACTAGAAATGCAAACCGACATATGTATGTGTATGTATAAATATAATATATATACACACTCCATGTGACATAGCTATGCAATCGAAGCTACTCTTGTTCTCCATTTATAATCAGATACGTTTTCTATTTATTTTTTTATCTTATCTAACACTCTTTTTTTTTGGGCTATTTCTGAACTTGTTTCCCAATACATTACAAGGCTTCTCAATTATCTGTTATATCAAATTATACTGCGCCTCTTCCCAGTATCTCTTCTAACAACAGTTTTTCGAGGCCAGCAACGAAACTACACCTAGGCACGAAAGATCGCTCATTGTATCTTCATTGTATCTATAAGATACTCTTTCATGTGCACTGAAATATATTTAGAATATAATTGTTGAAGCTGAGCAATAAGTCGTTAATTTTAACAATTTAGAAAATTCCTCGAATTTCGCAATGTGGAACAATTTTTATTTAACCCTTTCATGGAATAGTCCCATATAAGGTACAAGTTTATTAGCAGTTTAAATGCAATCAGCTGATTAAATCCCATGAAAGGGCTAATTGTTTTTTTTTTTATCTTTTTGATGCAAAATACTTTGAATAAATGGATATTTATTGTTATTTGTTATATTTATTAAATTTAATATTAAATTATAAAACACATTTTTCTAAAGCTTCTAATTGATTAAATAAATGTGATTATAATAATTGTAAAACCTATGACTATAATAAATATTATGCATGGTATGTAATATGGTATGTAATATGTCCTTAGAATTATAAATTTCAATACATCATCTAATCATATCTATATATAGTATGAGTATTATGACCTTTAAAAGAGTACCTGTAATATGTTTTTTTTTCAAAGCATTTTACCAAGTGTTATGTTGGGCAGTCGTCCTTACGCTGCTGGCGCCCAACAGGCAAAAGATTTTTAGACTGGGAACACGTTGCATTTCCTGTGTTGCTCTGTCCCTTTCTCCTTCTCCTTCTCTCTCTCTAGCCCCCTCTCACTCTCTATCTGTCGCAATGTCTGTTTGTGACATGCCACAAAATGTTGTCGCCATAATATGCCGCATACACTGCGAGAAAAACGTAGCTATATATCTATGCAATTGCAATGTCAGGTGATAAAAAAAAAATGTTACTGCAAACTCAATGAGTAACTTCAAAATTGTTTACCCACAGATCACATCTCAATCATTTCATTTTATGGCAGTAAAAGCTTATTAGGAAACTACATATACAACATATTTATGTATGTGTAAAGTTTTTGTGTTGCTAAGACATAAATAACTTTGGCAGTGGGCCACAAAATACCCGCATGTATTCACAGCACACAGGCAATAAGTTATCAGTGAGTTACTGCAGTAACAGTTACAGAGTCCACACAGTAACAGTTACTGGTCTCAGTGCAAATAACTAACAGTGGATACTACGGGATGTACTTATCATTCTAAGCAGCAGTTTTTGCAGCGGACAGTTAAGCTACTAAACTAACAGTTAATGAAGTAACAATTCATCAGCTGAAGCGTAAATATAATAGTACAGTTGTAACCTCACTCTCAGTCACGAAACATGTTACTGCAGTAGTGATGTAAAAATGCTTCGAAAAACCGACAACTCGATTTTCCTGGAAGCGATTTTCGAGAACCTTAACTCGATAATTTTTTTAATTATCTTAAAAATCGAGTTAATTTAATCGACTTTCATAAAAAATCAACTAGTCAGTTAATTATGACTAGGAATTTATTAAGTGCTATATAACTATATAGCAACAGCAGAACATTAACAGCAAATTAACAGCAGAGAGCTAACAGCCGATATTCTTATTCGGTACATTTTTGGAGTTAAATATTGGGAGTAATCAAGGCAGCAGAAAAAGAGGACAACACTGGACACTTGAAACAAAGCCGAAGTCGAAACAAGAAGAAGAAAAAGCACGAGGGAGGAAAAAAATCAGAAAACGGGGCAATTGGAAATATCATCTTGTAACTTTTCTTACATTTTAATAATAAGCTTTAGAGTTAAACATCTAACTCACATATATTCTTCTATATTTTCCTATATTATCCTATATTCCCTATATTTTTCTATATTTTTCTATATTCCCTATATTTTCCTATATTCTCCTATATTTTTCTATATTCATTATATTCTTTTGTATTCTCCCATATTCTCCTATATTCTACTGCCACAATTACTGCTATGACAGTTATAAATAAGAGTTACTGTCCTAAAATTTACTGGTAACAGTGACATGTTACAGTTACCAAGTACAACAATCACTGTTTTTTTTGCCGTGCATATGCTGCATTCAGCCCACAGCTGTGGCAGATTGCAGGCCGTGTTGCATGTGTGTTGCACCTCGGTGCGAGTTGTTGTCGTGTTTGGGTGTCGCACGACAGGCGACATAACCTTTAAGGCAATCGGAGCAGCGAGTGCAACAGCAACAACTGCAGCAACAGCAACAGCAACAACTGCAACATAGATGCGGAAGAGAAGTGGCAAGAGCAGAGATTGCTGCTTGCAACAAGGCGGCCGCAAGAATGACAAATATGCTGGCGGCAATCGGCACGCAAACTCCCAATGGGGCAGACGACGCCACGAAACAACTCGACTCCACGTTTAGCACTCGGATTGCATTTGATCTGCCGGCGGCAACTGCAACAGCAGCAACTGCAACTGCAACAGCAACTGCAACAGCAGCGACAGCTACTCGGAATCGATTTACTGGAAATTGAAAGCGCAACAACAACAACAAAAATAAAGACGAAACAAGTCCTGAAAACTTGTCTTTGACTTGATGAAGAATTGATGCCCTTACATAGAACTCTTCTACAGGTTTCTTTCTATTTACTTACTATATAAATTTAAGATAGAATCTCAATTGATTTGACTTGATTGTAATAAAATATTAAATACATTCCTTGGATCATGTAATTAAAATCTTTAAATTGTAAGAAGATCAATGATTTATTATTAGAAAATTTAAATTTATTGGAGTAGATAGAACGTTAGGTCAAAGGTTATCCGCACTATATATATAAGAGTCTTTTTTAATATTTATGCAATCTGACAAGAGACTTGGAATCAATCTTTATTCATGAATTTTATACGAATATTATAAATATTTCCTGAAAATTAATTTGATTTGATAAAAATATCTACAAAATTTTGATTTTATTTAAAATATTCAGACTTAAAAAAAGCAGCTGTTCCTAGCTCATAATAGACACTATTACCTAATCGTTTGGACTAAAGCGTTAAATATATTTTCAGCCAAGATGACATCTTTTATTTAACCAAAATGTGATCAAATTTATAAATTAATTAATAAACAAACATTACAAACATTTTAATTTATAAATTAAGCTTTCGATCTTAAATTTTTTTTGATAACTCGAATAATGAATAAATGAAATCAGATTATTTCGGATACATATAATATCAATATTTTTTGCGGAGGTAAGTCAAAGATTGAGGAAAAGTGCTAAAGATATTTGTCAATATTAAATTATCAATGCAAAACTGTGAAAAAAGGACATGAAATAGCACAAGTTAGGTAAAGTTGAAACAAAATAATCAATACTTGGATTAAAAGAGAAGTGTTTGACAAAAAAAAGAAGTTTATGTAATAAAGTAAGGGCAGTTTTTTCAATGTACATATACGGGGGTGCCACAGAAATCGCTTTGGCTAGAATTTCACTAAAATTTCATACAAATTTAAGTAATTTCTATACATTTACGTCAAAATATATTTTCAATAGTTATCAAACACCTTATTTAGACATTGAAAAAACAGGCCTAAGTATAAAATTTGTTTAACAATTAATTGGGGTAAGTCGACGTTGTATTTGGCTATGCATTACATATTGCAAGACATAGTCAAATTAACCCCTAGGGTAGGGTAAACAACAACAACAACAACGACAACAACCACAGCAACAAAGCGACAAGAGCTAATGACGCAAATTGCGCACAGTGAATACCCACCACAGTTCTTTCTTTCGTTTTTCCCCATCGTGTTGTTGTTGTTGTTGTTTGCTTTATGCTACTCTTGACTTGCGGTTTCGCTGTTATTGACTTATATTTATATATATGTACATATATATATATATATTTTTCTTATTTTAATTATTTTGTATTGTGTATTTTTGTTGTTTTTTCGTGGCTTACAGCGACGCGACGCCCGCTTGATCATGTAATTATTTTGACGATCACACGGTGGCCGTTGATGGGCCACTGACGTCAACGGAAGTTGCCGCCGGCGCAGAAGCAGACGCTGACGCCTACGTTGACGTCGACGTCGACACCATTGTTTGCAGTCTGAAGCCTCGTGAGAGGCTCCGAAATCAATTCCGACACGGAGACGACGGCGACAGCGACGTCGACTGAGACGTTGACGTCGACGTCGCGACTCGTTCAACTTAATCGATTTCTCGCGCCATTAGCAAGCGTCATAATTCTAACGGGCAGCCACCCCCAATCATTTCCAGCCACCTGGCAGCGACGCCAACTGCGCTGCCAGCGGCGACGCGACGCGACGCGACGCAAACGTTGATGGGGGAGCTGATTAGATATGAACGAGTGCTGTCACAACTACGGACTGTTCAAGCTGACGGATGGCCGCGACTATATGCCATATAAAATGTACAACAACAGCAACAACAACACCATCCAATAATAGTAATAAAAATAATGCTCTCAGCATTACGCGAATCATCATCTAAGACCTGATCAACGTCAGGCTAGAAAATTTACAGCACGCTAGTGACGAAAGCAGATACCATAGAAGCTTCAAGAAAGCATTACTATTATAATACGTACATACATATATGATCTTATAAATTAGATATATTCATTCGATACTATATCTTTTATAGTTATGTACATAGTTCATGTATATTTAGTAAAGCTATCAATATCTTAAAAAGCTTCTTTTGAACAAGTTATAGATACAAAACTTTTCTTTTAGCATTAAGTTTTAGAATTTGTAAAATTGATTTTTTTATTTAAATTTATATTGTGACTAGCACATTAAACAATAAGTTTATACTTGTAGTGCTAGGAATCCAAACAAAGAAATAATAATAATAATAAAATAATGAGGCTCGATTTTTCAATATATTTTGTATCTGTTAGTTTCTCTTTAAAGAACAATTCTAATGAAATATTCAGAATTCATAGTTTACATCAGCGGTGGACACGAAATGCCTCGACTCAAGCAGCCGCTAGCTCCAGGAGCCCATGCGTGCCCACCACTGGTTTACATTAGTTATATGCCGCGATAAGTCATATGTAGGCTTTCTTGAGATTTATTGAGGATCTGAAAAAGTTATCTGCAATGTTAGATTAAGCTTAACTATCAAAAAAAAAAATATATGTAACATTTATGAAAATGATTTCAGTTTAAGATCTTAAAAATATTGATTAACTCGATTATAAAACCAATCAAAAAAACATAAATTAATAATAATCAAATTTACTTAGTTCTATAAAAAATTGAATCCAATTTTAAGTTAAAAAAAAAGAATTATTTTCTTTTCAACACAAACTTTAGTAATTTTTAAAGAGTATTAATATTTCGGTGTGTGAAAAAAGTTTATCAGGCTTGTTATGGTTTTGTTCTTGTTGTTGTGCTTGTTTTTGTTGTACATTATTATTTTTATTTAGCTTGTTGCTGTAAAGTTTTATGGCCTTGGGCCTGGCAAGTCAGACGCAAGATTTGCCATTATTAATGACCGAGTTGCTGGAGCCTCAAGTCTTAAGTAAATGCTGCCACAGTGACGTCACAGCGTGCGTTGCCTTAACACCCACACAAAGAAAGACAGAGTAATGAAAGAGAGGGGGGCAGATACAGCAGAAAGAGAGGCGAAGAGTGAGGGAAACAATCGCTATCTAAAATAATCAACGCATGAGTTTTCTATGAAACCCACGCCGCAGACAACGTCTCCAAAATGGAATGCGATCCTCCTGCCATCCCTCTCTTTTACTCTCTCTCTCTCTCTCTATCTCCCTCTTGTTCTCTTCCTCCCACTGGAGTCTGTTGTGAGAGGCGTAGGATACCAGGAAATGAAGATCCAAAGAAACCAAGACACTGATATCACAAAACCATAAATCACAAACGGTTGATGAGATCGCAAACAATTTCATGGCAAACTCTTCTCGCTAAAATGAAATTCAGGGAAATTTTCCATTTCAATTAGCGGGAAAGTCTTTAGTCTTTATCTTATCAGAGTTGCATAGTTCTGAAAAAGACTTTCGGTAACTGTCATCGAGATAAACCCTTAAGCATAATACCCATACATATATGTATGGCAACTAAAGTGCGACCTATTTGGGTTTGAAATGAATATATGACGGATATAATATAATAGAAAGCCGTGTGGCAAAGATATAGATATAATATATTGCGTTGGATTGTGACTGAATGATAAGCGTAACTAGTTCAGTTATAAGCACAGATATACTTCAAAAAGACGACACTACTACGCTATATCTTTGTATATACATACATATATGTATATATTACTTAAGGAATGTGTCGCTTTCAAATAGATTTCTTTTTTAAGTGTCAAAGTTCCAAGTCCAACGACTGATGAAATTGTGAAGACCAATGAGTAAACTGAAGAATCGTCTATACATAAAATCTATTATATGATATTACTAAATACACTGCGTTTCACTTGAATAGCACACTAAATTTCTTCATTATTATTTGCTCATCTTGAAGTATTCGCTTAATATTATTTATTGATTGTTGTTGTATTTTGTTTGTCACTTTACTTATCCACTTTCAACAAAAATTAGACACCTGGAAATGTACCGTTATATTTTTGCGATAATTTCTTCTGAGTTTGCTTCAATAAATAGCGCATTTTTTGTTTCACTTGAATAGCACATTTTAGACTTAATTTCATTTGATCTGCCAAGATCATTAAGATATAAATTTTTTTAAATTGATTTGAGCATTTTATATATAATTTGATAATTTTATGTTGTTATGGACCGTGGATCAGCGCTAAGTAACAAAGAACAGGTCCAAATAAAAAGCTATATTGATTGTGACCTTTCTTTGACCAAAATACCAAAAAACATAGGAAGAAGCAGAAAAGTTATATACGATTTTACTAAAAATTATCGAAACTATGGATAAATTATGAAGGGACGCACAAAAAGTGTTCTTAGCAATAAAGATATGCGGGTGATCCTGCGGCAAGCTTTAAATTCTCACGGTTCGGTGGACAAGATCAAGTCAAAAGCAGGTGTTAATGCGGGAAAACTACCGTAATAAGGGTTATTTCGAAGCGGAACACCTTAAACGTTTGAAAATTAAAAAAAAAACCCCACTCAACCCACACGTAAAGAAGCTCGATTGACTTTTTGCCGCGGTAATATGTCATGGACCAAGGAGCGGTATCATGTAGGTTTTTCTGATGAAATAAAGTTTAATTTAAAAGGACCAGACGACTATAACTATTATTTACATGATTTAAGGAAAGAGACTTATCAGTTGGAGCGTTTGCACAGCCGAGTGGGCACGGTTTCAGTTTGGGGAGCAATATCTCACTATGGTACTTATGAACTCCAATTCCTAAGTTCAAATATTAACGTAAAATCGTACTAAGGAGTTTTGGAAAATGCTTTTTCGCATTAGAAAATTTGTTCAATCATAGGCCATGAGCTTTCCAACACGACAATGCCCCAAGACACACTGCCAGTGTTGTAAAGTCCATCATTGAAGCTAGAAATGTTACCATTCTGAACTGGCCACCATAAACGCCGGATCAGAATATAATAGAAAATGTTGAAAATGGGAATGGGAATGGCTGCCCGAACACGTTTTTGAGTCTGGAAAACAATTTTCAACCAAAAGTGAATTAATTGAAGCCATTCAGAGGGGGTGGGCTACAATTTCCCTTGATTAAATAAAAAGATCATGTGATTCACTTCCCAATAGGGTTTACGAGGTTACATGTTACAATTGAGCCACAACACATTACAAAACTAATAGATATTTGCAGATAAACCTTTAATAAATCAATAAAAAAAAATAATCTTAATGTTTAAAGTTGTTAAATATATTTAATAAAAAAATGTGCTATTCAAGTGAAACAGAATTTTGGATTTATTTTTATACTTTTTAGGCTTTTTAGTTAATTTTATATTAATTGTTTAACTTATTTAGGTTTTTTCATTTTTATAATGAAGAATATTTATCACTCTATAAATAGAAACTTTAAAACAATAGTGTTTTTTATTTGATTCAAAGATATCGACTAAGGAAAATGAGTGTGTGGAGTGTGCTATTCAAGTGAAACGGAGTGTATATCTTATTGAAGTATATAGCAATGATTGTGATATTCTAATTAACTGAATCTTTGGTCAGAACTGTGCCGGTTTCTTCCCCAGTTCTTTCTCTTAACTTAACATTTGGGATTCTAGGGGAGTTTTAATTTTTTAACACATCATACATATACAGTGGCGGCAGAATTAATAGGGACGCTCTTTCTTTTACTATAACAGCTATTGTAAGTCAAGTCTTCAAATTTAAAAAATATATTTGGAAAGGTCATCTAAATTCCGTTTGAATGATGTATAACTTTCCTTAACCCATTAAGTACCCATTAAAATATTCGAATTTTAAAAAAGGTCTACTTTTTCAACTTTTTTCTTCGATTTTTTCCAAAAAATGTTGGGATGCAAAGAAATTCTTGAAACAATTCTAAGAGTAACTGCAAAAGAAAATTTTCAAAAATATAAACAACAACTAATAGGGTTGTTGTTGGTGATGTTGTTGTAGTTTTTGTTGCAGTGCTCTCGAATTCAGAATTTGTGCCCAACGCTGGTCTGAATGATTTAACTAGGTACTTAGTTACTTTACCTATATTATATTTACTCAGAAAAGCTGAAACTTTTACAGAGCTCCGTCAATCTATCTACATTCATATATTATATATGAAATTCGTCAAAATTCCAAAAACAAAATTCGTGCGTAAGTTGAAATTTCCGAAATGTTGTTTATGCACGTACTTCCCCAGGCCCATTAAAAGATCTGCCTAAATGGGTATTACGTAAAATCCCAGTCTAGGCACATATTATTTAGTAAACGACATGCATACATACAAACATACATATGTACCAACAGGTACCAGTTATATACTATATACAAACATTTCCAGGTAAGTTCCAATACAAAAGTTAGTACATATCGGATATCTATTGATAAGCGTGTAATATGATATGAAATATTTTATATATTTATGTAGGTATATCTATGCATACCGTTACACAATAATTTGATAAATATTTAGAGTTAGATTTGTTGTTTTTGTTTTTATTAATATATATGTACATAAACAGGAATGTGTAAGTAGTAAGTGTATCCAAGTTGTTTTGTTTTATTTACTTAAGAAATAGTTGCTGCATTGTTGTAACCATTTGTTATTGTCATTGTCTGTCTTGTTTGTTATTGAGAAGTACATATATACAAATATAGTATACATGTATATGTACATATGTATCTTTCATACAATATACTGGGTTAATCACTAAGATAAGCGCCCGTCGTTGTTGCAGAATTTGTGGTGCGTGTATGTGTGTGTGTGTGTGTGTGTGTGCTATGATAACACACAGTTCGCTTTGGGTTATTTGTATGTCTCTGGCCCAGCGCGTTTTATCAGCGCACCCAATTTCAACATCATCATTTGTCGGCGCCGAGTCATAAGATACAAAGAACAATAACAACAACGACAACAGCCACAACAACAACAACAAACAAACAGAGCAGGTTTAACCCTTCCCCCCCCACCCAACTCGACTGCGTTCCGCAACAAAATGGAATCTCATTTAGTGATAAGATAAGCGCCAAATTAATTACCCCCACAACACACATACACACACACACACACAAACACTCTCTTCACCCTTTAACCGCTGCACTCTAACTCTAATATCTCTGTCTCCCCTCCACTTCCTTCCCCCCTCTCTCTCTCTCTCTTTGCAAACCTATGCTCATCATTAAAAAAAAAGCAAATAAATATATGTAACTATATAAAGCATATATTACTTGTATAATCTATAATAGATATTTTAAACAGACAAAAAAAAAATATAATTATGATAATAATAATAATAGTAGTACGTATAGTAGTAGTTGTAGTATGTAGTAAGAGTAATAATAATAATACACACAGCACACACACTCCCCCGCACCGTCACCGTGTATGTGTGTCTTAAATCTTAATTGAGATTTCCTATAATTGTGACTTGCTGTCGCTGCCATCCTCGACGTCGACGTCGACGTCGCTGCTGCTGCGGCCGCTGCTGCCTACCTTCTTAAAGCCATCGCCAAGCTGCGTGGCAGCCAAAAGCTCGCTCAGCTGTCGCTCCCTTTCACGCTCTCGTTCTCCTTGCTGTTCCACCTCCACATCCAGTTCCACTTCCAGCTCTTCTTCTTCATCCTCATCATCATCATCTTCGTCGCCGCCGCTGAGGTCGACGCTGCTACTGTGACTGGATTTGCGTGCGAGAGCGACGCGCACGCCATTCACAATGCACTCGCCGCCATCGAGGGCAGAGATTGTGGAGCCGCAATAGTAGAGATTGCTACAGCTGCTGGCCGCGCTCACATCCGACTGAGCTTCATCCTTGGCTCCACCGCCGCCGATGCCGCCGGCGGCAGCGGCACTCGCTTCCAGCGAACAGCGACGCTGGCCGCGTGAGCGCTGCAAACGAAAATACTCCATTTCCTCCATGCTAATGCCACAGGCGGTTATATCGTCCGAATAGTCGGACACAACGACCGACGGTGTTCGCACATAGCGCACGCCGCCGCCCGTGCTGCCCAGCTCGCTGATGCAGCTCTGTGTGGACTCGCGACGCGAGCTGGGCGGCGCCGACAGCGCGGCGACGACACGTTCCTCGAGCAGCACCTTGCTGGGCACGCCCCCCGTCAAGCTTAAGGCGGACGTGGATATTGACATTGACATTGCGGCTGTTGGATTGGTCGGCGAGGTTAACGGTGAGTCGGGCAATGCCGTTGGCTCAGCCAGCGGCAATAGAGCCGGACGTAATGGCAAATCGGTAACGGTTAATGTCATGCGTCGCTGCGGCGTCGGCGGCAGCACATCCATATTCACATCATCCACTTCCAGGCCCAGCGCCGAGTCGCTGCTCGCGCAACGCGTCACCTTCGGCTTTCGCCTGGCGACAGCGTCGCATTCGTTGTCGCTGCTGCAGGGACTCAAGCCGCCAGCATTGCAGCCTTCATCCGAATTGGCAGCGCTGCTCATAATCGTTGTTGTTGTTGGTTTCAATTGATCGACCGATCGCTGCTCCGTTGTTGGCTGCTGCACAATCATTGCCTGAAACTTTTCAATCAGCTGCTGTACTCGTATGCGTCTCGTATGCGCTGAATTTAAAGCTTTTGCCTGCTCTCTTAGCTGCTGCTCGCTCTTACGCTCTCTCTGCTGCTTCTGCTGCTGCTCGTGGAAATCCTTAAAGAAGGCGGCGCGCAGTTGCGCCTTGTGCTCTGCAAGACGAGCACACGCTGCTCTCTTAATTGTTACTTCGTTTGTCTCTTGTCTTTCAGCTGATGCTCTTTTAATTGTTACTTCGTTTGTCTCGTGTCTTTCTGCTGCTGATGCTGATGCTGCTTCTGATTCTGTAATTGTGCTTGTGACTATTGCTGTTGCTGATTCTGCTTCTGTTGTTGTCTGTTCGAGGCGTGCGCAACGCTTCGCTGCTCTCTGATAACTAAAAGTCGTTGGCGCTGCTGTCGCGCATTTATTTTGAGCGTTAACCGTTGTCAGCGTTGTCAACGTTGTCGTCGCCGCCGTCGACGCCGGCGTCGCTGTCATTATCTTGAGCATGAAATCAGTTTCGTTTACGTTTACGTTTGCGTTTACAGTTTCTGTTGCTCTTGCTCTTGCGGACGCGCCGGCATTTTGTTGACCGTCGCGGCACGGCGCACTCATCGCAGTCGACGTCGGCGTTAGCTTCGCGTTCGCGTCGCGTTGCGTGCGTTATAAACTCGGTTTCAGAATTTTGATTTAAACGCGTCCGCGCACTTTCAATTCAAATGACACCTGCCGCTGCCGTCGCTTAACTGTCGCTCTGACTGTAAACTCGGTCTCCAACTGCGACGGCGACGGCGACGCTGACGGCGACTGTGACGCTGGCAGCGCGACACTGTTGATGGCGCTGCTGCTGCGGCTGCTGCTGCTGCTGCTGATGTTGTTGATGTTGCTCCAATTGTTGTTTTTCTTGTTGTTGCTGCTGCTGCTGGTGGTGGTGGAGGTGGATTTGATGATGTTGCTGTTGTTGTTGTTGGTGGTGGTGGTGTTTACCCCGTTCTATTAAATTTTCGTAATTGCTCATTGCCCGCGTACGCGACCGCGACCGCTGCGGCTTCTCAGTGGCGCTGACTGTTTTTTGATGCGGCTGCCGCCTGATTGTGTCTGGAATTGTCAGCAGAATTGGAATTGGAATTGCAACTGGAATTGGAATTGGAATTGAAATTGTGTGTGTGATCTTGAAACCGTTGACGCAATGTGCAATGATCCCGCACGTACACACACAAACACACACACACACACACACTGACTACTCTCGTTTGCTACTTATTTATTTATTTATACTCGTATTTCGCTTTTTGTTGTTGCAGCGCTCCAATTGCTTTGCTAGTTTTCTTAACTTGAGCGCGTAATTGCATTTAAGCACAAACACACACACACATACACAGAGACCAACATGTAGCGACAGTCAGAGTGACAGACTGACAGACGTCATGTTCATACTATGCTGACGCACTGTGGGACAAAATGATAAATTCGCTTGTTGTATGACGTCCGTTTTGCTGATGATGATTATAATTATAAATAATTCAAAATAATTGTTTAAAATTCACCTCGAAATGATCACTCACGATTTCCCATGGGAATTATTATCAGAATAATGAATTCTTAAAATAAAAATTAGATATGGGCATTTCCACAGAAGATCCACCTCGCCCAAAAACGTAAAATTGATCAAAAACTCACATTTTGTGAAATATTCAACTTATTTATTTAAGCTATACACGCTAAAAAAAAATAAATACAGCGAACATATATATTCTACATTGCACTAAATTCACTTTTCCTATATTTTTGCCCATTTCCTTAAAAATTGACTTCCAATATAAACCGTTTGCATTCTAACGATTACACTAAGTAAGATAGTGAGTTTGTAGCATGAACCATTTTAATACTTAGAAATATATTGAATTTTTAATTTAAAACAAGTTTTACAAGTTGCTATATCAAAAAAAAATTTGATGAACAAATTCTTGGCACAAACTAGGTGGAAATCTTGTCACGTTCGCGATGTTACAAATCATTAATAAAACTTCTATAACAAATTAAATAATAGAAATATTTAAATATAAATCCTTAAAATGGAAAACTACAATATTTTGTTGTGGTTTAAGAGTATTTTTTCCAAATTACTCGCCACATTTTACTGACTTTCGGATTTTTCAAGATGAAGTCAAATACGACTTCCATTTATTGTCGCGTTCGCAATGGATTGTTTTCCATAAATAATTTGATTGCTACAAGTCCTAAAATCTTGTCTTTTATAATACAAATAGTGTTGATAAAATGCATTGAACACGTAAAAAAACATTTAAAAAAAAAATCTAATTTTTGCCATTATTTCATTAATTTAAAGATGTACGAATGTCGCGTTATCGATCCTGGAAATACCCATATTTAATTTGAAAATATTATTTGGTAAGCCAAAATTTGAAAAACGAAAAATAGTCGAAATTAAAAGTAGTTCATTAAAAATTATGAAATAATTGCTCTGCTTTCGCTTATATTCCTGTTTATGTAATTCTTACAAAAAAATTTGGAAATTAGCTTATACAGTATAATTTGTTTAGCTGCCTGAGTACTTAGAGGCAGCTATCCTAAAAAGCCAGATAACGTAATTTTTCTTGAAAGTAACATAAAATTTCTTAATGCAGCCAAAAAATAATTTCAGGCAGCTATTTTACCGAGGCAGCAAAGTATCGAAGCAGCCAAGCAAATTATACTATAGTACTATCACTATTTATAAGCTACAAACTTTATTTATTGCCATTATTTGATATTTATGTTCAGTTTTTATTTACTTTGATTATCTATTAAAAGAAACCAAAACAGTGAAAGCAAGATAAGCGACAAAATTGCATTTAATCGAATTACACGATTCCAAGTGCTTTAATTAAATATATATTTGAAAAATTACAATAAACATCTCTTTATTTTGTATGTTGAAACTATAAATATTTTGAAATATGTAATTATTTGAAAATGCTATAAAAAATATACAATTTTGATGTATCCAGAAATTATAAAACTTTTGGGATTGTTTAAAGAATATTCTTAATCATTTTATTTCTTTAGCAAATTAACAAACAAAAATATATTTGTTCATTGAGACAGGAGAAACTTATGGCAGTTTGCTGTTGATTAAATATAAGGAAATCACTAAAAATGGACACGTATAAGAACGATTAGGATTCCTTCAATGCTTCAAAACTAAACTTTAAATTATTTTAAATTAAGAAAAAGAAAAACAAATATTTTTAAGAAAATGTAAATTCTTAAAAAAATGTTAGTCATACTTTTTTCTCAAAATTAATTTGTTAATTTGTATATTATTTAAAAATAGAGTACGGGCTCTAAAAACAAAGGTGGGAAATGTGCACCCTCTAAAGCTTTTGTCCCAGTAATAGATTATTGTAGAAACGCCGCTGGCTGTGATTGAAATGTTTAGTAAAATAAAGCCATGAATCAACAGACTAGTTTGTTGTTCTGTCTTAAAGCGAGTGGTAATTTGTCACGACTATCATTCAAAAAATGACACAACTGATGGAGTAGTGATGAGTGATCCGACAATGAATCCAATACTCGATTTTCGATTGTACTCGTATAAAGTTAATTTCAATGGGCAATTATATCGATGACAATGATCGATTACGAGGAGTTAACGGGCAGCTAATGTCAATTCAATATCAATTTCACATCAGAGATTTACGATCGCAGTTGTCCCAATGTGCGGCATCGCACTTTGTTCGCGCCATTGTCGCTATGACGTCAGTGGCTTTGGTCGACGTCGACAGCATGACGCGCGTATTTTGTCAGACGCAGACGCAGACGCAACAGCGGCCAGTGGCCAGCGAGAGAGAGAGAGAGAGAAAGGCAGTCAGCCGACTGCGAGAGACATCGGCACACCTACACACACACACACATTTGTACATATCTATGTGTGAAGATCAGTCATGCAAGCCCCGTGGGCGGCGTCGGTGTCGGTGGCGTCGTCGTTGGCGTCCGGCAAGCAGCGACGCATGGGTTGACAACAAAATTACCGCCCATCAAGCGGCATAAATAACAAACAATAATTAAAAATACAAATAAAAAAAATGAAAATTAATAATAATACAATAAAAAACAAAGTGCAATTTTTGACAAGACTCTTGACGGACGGACACAAGGTGCGCTGGTACTGACGCTGACGTTGACGTTGCTGCTGACGCTGATATGACGTTAAGCAGTTGATCTGCTCGCCCCCCTCCACTGCCCCTCCTCCACGGTAGTCGACAAACCACAGTGTTGTTTAGTTGCGAAATTGAAACCACTTTAGGCTACACACCTGCGATAGACACTAAATTCTATGTACGTGTGTGTGTGTATGTACGAGTGTGTGTGTGTGTGTGTTGTTTGAACAGCAATTGCATTACGTCAATGCAATTGACGAAGTGGCAAACAATAAGTAAACTGAAGGATAATCAACTCTCTCACTAACTCGTACACTGTCTCTTAAACGCCATTCTCTTAAGCATTGCCATTTCATCTCTCTCTCTCTCTTACAAGTCTGTATTCGTTTGTTGGTGGCCCAGTGACCGAAATTTTAACTGGTTGAGCAAACTTTCAAATGAAAGCTTCAAGCTTCGATTCTAGCTTTGTTTGAGAGAGGCGAGCGAACGTCAATACATTTCACATTCTTAGCCTCAGCTTTATTATTATTATTATTATTATTGCACACATTTGCAATGCACGAAAATGGTCAATGCAAGCGTTTGATGTGTGCGCTCGCGCTGGCGCAGGCGCCGACGCAGCCGCACGCACGCGCCGTTGACGTCGACGCGCCGTCGTTGTGTTATCGCTTCTAGGGTTGGCACGCATAAACCAAATGTGCAAATTTAAGCGAATTATGCAATTGAATTGCATTTTCATTTAATTAGACAAATCGTTTGTAACAAATACTAATAACAAATAAATATATCCAATACTTATACAATTGTTGCAGCCCTGGTTGTATCATTTATTGCTTTTCCCATGCGCTGACATTGATCAATTGCAAAGCTAAACACTTTTAAATAACTGCCAATCTCTCAGTGTATGCGTGCATGTGTGTCTGTGTGTGTATAAGCAGTTACTTTAAAATGCATATTACATTTTAGCTCTTTCAAAATAAAGCTTTGTTTCTCTTTAATATTTTTTTGATTAATATTTTTTTCGTTTTCGGTTTTTTTTTATTTTTTGTTTTATTGTAACGGTTGCCGCGACGCAAACACGTTGATGCTGACGATGACGACTAAAAAAACGGACAGGAGAACGAGACGACGCGACGTCGGCAGCGCTTGTTTCGCGTTTCACTGTGCGCAAGCAACTGTTTTCTTTTTTTCTTTTTATTTATTTTTTTCGTTCAGACTTCAACTAAAACTGACTCAAATTCTCACACATCGTTTTGCACTACGCACTGTGGGCAATTTTGCTGATCTGGCGCATAGATTTTAATCAATTAATTATTAATATTTATAAAAAAATAAATATATGTATGTATATGGGTATTTCCAGGATCGCGAACTCGACATTCGCACCACTTTAAATGAAAAAAAAAAATGGCAAAAATTCACATTTTCAAAAATGTTTTCTCACGTGTTTAATGCATTTTATCAACTCTATTTATATGATTAAAGACAATCTTTGAAGACCTGTCGTTTTTTAATTTTTCATAGAAAACAATGCATCGCGAACGCGACCAAAAATGGAAGTCATTTTTGACTTCATCTTGACAAATGCGAAAGTCTGCGAAATGTGGCGAGTAATTTGGAAGAAAATACTCTTAAACCATAATAAAATAATGCAGCTTTCCATTTTAGAAATTATTTTGATATGTACCGTGGCAAGATTTCCACCTAGGTTTTCCAAGAGTTTGTTCATCAAATTTTATTCTATATTCCGATATATAGCTCTTAGAACTTGTTTTAAATTAAACTTTAAATATTTTTCTATATACACCCAGCGACAAAAAAAAGCCGCACTCTTTCTTTTACTATAACAGCTATTGGAAGTCAAGTATTCAAATTTAAAAAATATATTTGGAAAGGTCATATATTCAATTTGATAACCTTTTTGCAGTGGTGACCAGTAGGAAAAAAAAATTGAATATTAAAAAAATAAAATTTATTAAAAAAATCATGTTTTTTAAATAAAATTTTTATTTATTGATAAAAAGAAATTCAAAGTATTTTTTTCTCGCTCAGAAATCCAGCGCATATTCTTTCTAATGCAAAAAATTTTCTTGAATATAAGAAAGATAGTTAAATATTTAAAAAAAATCTTTTTATGTTCTTTTAATTTTTTTATTTTGTTAGTAACAAAAAATTGCGATTCAGAGCTCCAGTCTACATTAGTATTTTAGTCATTATCTATAAGTACAGTTGAAATTCCATAGCTCGAACTTCTATAACTCAAGATAAATGAGAGGCAGTAAAATTAATAAACTTAAGAAAAAGAACTCTGAAAGTTGAGTATCTATATAATTCGAACCTTTTCTTTGGATAATGGTGATTTGAGATAGGGAACTTCGACTGTATATCGAAGAAGCTTTTGAGAAGACTTAAAAAAAAAATTTTAAAATTTACTTATTAATAAAATAATAATGAAAATTTTTTTAAATACATTTTGAAAAATTTTGAATTTTATTGGCCCACTGTGCTACGGTGCGCTTTGGTGGAGTGGGGTGTGATGGGGTGGGGCGACTGTGGCTCGATGGAGGCTTGCCTGCTGCTGCTGTTTAAGCTGCTCTCCTCTCTTCGCGACGTCTCTCTTCGAGTCTGCTTAGCTTTGCTATTTAATAATCTAGGCTGGCTTTGTTATGCACACACACACACACACACACTCGCACACAGTGCGACTTGTACGTGCATACACATTAAAAGCTCTCGCACACTGTCACAGCCAAACATCTTGTTTATTTTGGGCGCGCATTTTTTTTTTTTTGGTTTTGGTTTTGGTTAGTTAAATATGTGTTAACATTAATTCATTGGACGCACACTTCGCACTCGGTTGTCAAATGCAAATTCAACAACAATTGTTCTTTATATTTAAACATACTTTAGTTTATTTACCATCAAATATTCATTTATTTTTTCATGGCACTCTGCTAAATGGTTACTAGTCCTTCTGAAATTTTGTGTTTATTTAATAAAATGGTTATGGATGCTTTTTTTTTATTCTTTGAAGAATTTGCTTCCTGCTTCATTTAAATAAAATAACATATCCGTAAACTTTGTTAAGTTTGTGTAAAAATCTAATGTCTGCAGCTTTGAGCAGGCGGAAATGCGTTAGTTTCTTTTTTGCATAAGAATAGGGTGTATAAGGAAGAGATCTCGCTGCGAGGATTGACTTACAATGAGCTTAAGAGAACAATTTAAGGGCACACAACAGCATTAAGAAAGAGCGAAAATCACTGAGAGTGTACAACAAAATGGCAGGCCTTGTACCGTTAGTCAACAACGGCATTGGCGACAGCGCAGCGGCAGCATTTCATGGCAATAAATAAATAAATGAGATAATGAGAGGCAGTTAAGAGAATCAGCAGGAGCAGCAGCTACAGAAGACTTGCGGAGACGTCGACTGCAGCAGAGCTGCGAATTGTCCTCAAACAGTTGCCATTAACATATATCATATGCGACCGACAAAGTCAAAAGAAGGCGTCCACCATGACCTGCTACAAAAAAGACTTTAAGTATTTGCTCAGTTGAAAATCAAAAAAATCACAAAAGAGCTTACCTTACCACCTTCGAGCTTTGTCGCATTCGTAAACAGCTGTTAAGAAGTGGTGGCGGGTCGATAACAACCCGCGAAAGCACTCGCCAGCTGCTTATATCGATATCAAAAGCACTCGTATCGATATTTAAATGAATTA
The DNA here is from genome assembly GCA_037043495.1 of Drosophila recens. NCBI lineage: Eukaryota > Metazoa > Arthropoda > Insecta > Diptera > Drosophilidae > Drosophila > Drosophila recens. The sequence goes on along the minus strand of JBAMBJ010002693.1, from coordinate 67,408 downwards.
TCGTTTCATATCGGTATTTTGTAACTGCCAAAGCTTTAAATATGCATTTCAAAATTTAAACAGAAAATTAAAATGCTAAAAAATACAAAAAAATTATAATTAGTGGTGTCACAGCAAACACTTTTGAAATTTGGTTAAGATTGTTGTCAACACATGAGTTTAAGTTTAAGTTTAAATAAGGAAACATGAAAAAAATCAAAATCGTACAATCAAGTTGTTTCTTTCAGTTTAAGAATGTAAGCTTTTGGCCTATTTTAAGACGATACTGGCTCTAAATTTAATACTTTTCGGACAAGAGTTAGAAATGAGTTAAAATGGGCAATTCATTTATTAGACTTAAGGGGGTCTTCTCATTGAGCAACTTTTTTTTTCGACTTTTTTTTTTTGCATTTATTTATAGCTTGGGTAGTTGTGAATATGCCCCTAAAAGGATTTTTAGAAATTCGAAATACTTAAGGAGATATGGCCATTTTTATCCAGCAATGTTAATGTTAATGCAAGTGAAGTCAAAATTTTAAACGCGTTTATCTCGAAACCACGTTTTTCGAACTGGCGGCCATGATATCTCCAGTTCAACTGAACCGATTTTCATGAAACAAAAAGGAATCGACGCAGAATTGTCACCATTTTCGGGTGAACTTCGACCATAATTTTAAAAAATTTATTACTATTTTTTTTTTACACTAAACTACAAAAAAAAGCCCGAAATTGAAATTTTTTTTTGAATGGCCGCCATTTTGTTAAAAAATATCACAAAATTAAGCTTGAGGATCAACCGAGAATTACATCTATACTGATTATAACCCCGTTTTTTTTTTCATTTCCGACGCTCCGGAGACCCGGAATCGTGGCCGCCGTGACGACACCTTTTTTTTTTACCACCAACTTTGAAGTCTCATTACTTTTTGAACAGCCCTCGTATCGAGGCAAAAAAATTTTTTTGTTTACTTTGAACCTTTTGTAATACAATAAATAAAAAAGTTTTCAATTATTCTTTGCGTTTTCAAATAAGAATTTTTTTAAAAAGGGTCCAAAAAACGGGTTTTGAATGAGAAGCCCCCCTTAAGAATGTAAGCTTTTGACCTATTTTAAGACGATACTGGTTCTAAATTTAATACTTTTCTGACAAGAGTTAGAAATGAGTTAAAATGGACAATTCATTTATTAGACTTAATGCACTCGTATTCGGATGCATTTTTTTTAATTTTTAATTTAATTAATCATGCTGGGATATATTACGTTGATAAACACATAATGATGGGTTAAGGGCCATTGGCAGTTAAGACATTTAACCGGTAATAATAAAGGGCGTCCGCAAGGTATGAATATAAATGAGTGACAGTGGCAGTAGGTAAATGAGAAGAGAGAAATGCGAAATGAGAACAGGATATTCATGCACAATTCCTGCTGGGTCATTCGCCGAATTCCCATTTTCTCACGCAGACGTGCTGAGAGGTGCTCTCACTCAAACTCTCTCTCTCTCTCTCTCGACTTTCTCATCGGTTAGACTCTCTCAAAATAGAAACAAGGGAGAGTCGCTGCTCCGGCTCGTTAGAGTTGTTATTTTTGTATTTGTTTCTTGTTTTTTTAACCATGTGTTGGCGCTCGGCGTTCTCGGCTGTAATCAGGCATCCATTATGAGACAATGTGCATAGTTGGGGCGACGCTTTCTGTGGGAGCAACAGCAGCAGCAACAGCAGCAACAGCAGCAGTCGCGCAATCAAGTCCAGCAGCCACAGTCACATTCACATTGCAAGTCCCCGACAAGTCTCACTTCACACGCATCCAAAACGTGCCCTGGTTTAGCTTGTTCCGGTTCTGGCTACTCGTGTGTAGTCAATGGTAATGCCTAATGATATACTCGCATATCAAATATAAAATAAATAAATAATATATATAAAAGTGCCTATTTTTTTTCTATCAAATTCTTTTCTGTGCTCAAACAAATTCTTCTGATTGTTGTCTACATATTATATTTTTTTTGTTTTTTTTTTCGAATGTTATTTGCCAAAATTTCGTTATAAACAAAAGTGTTCTATTAATGGACTGTGTCATGTTTTGTTCATATATTGTATTTATATATACTATATACTATTTAGTTGTTTGTGGGTGTTTGTACTTGCGGTTGCTCGAGAAGCCTCTTCCTTATACTAAATATAAGCGTAACAATTTAACTCACGCCCTCGGCTGAAAATTTTGCTAATCAGATAAATATGTGTGCCTATCTATCTACATATATATATACATAGTAGTATATGTTATATACATATATTGTGTGTCGGTAGTTGAATCTGTGAGAGCGTGAGTCCTTGAATAACAATTTTTATATTATGGCCTGCTGCATAATCAAACTATTTTAATGTATATTACTAGCGGAAAGTACGCTATTATTATATGGCTAAAATATCATAAATAAATTAAATTAATTTACAAAAATTAAGTGCTGAAATTTAAATGCAACTACAAAATTTGCTATGATAATAATTTAATCAATTTAATATATCAATTAAATCAATTTAATTGGAAAGTCAAATACGCGATCTCAGTGAAATCATTCAAATTACAGGGTGACCAATCCTGCAATCGACCAAAAATGAACTGCGTCTTGTATATACTAAATTTAGGCTGCATGCATTAAACATTTCGATCAAGTTTCCTTTATTTATTTATAAAACAGCGAATAAATTATAAATAAATTATAAAAAAATACCAATAAATTATAGCGTTAATGTTGTGATTTATTATGCCAAATTAACAATTAAATTAAATATTATTAAGCTTTAAAATGTATAATACATTATAAATACAAAAAAAAATTTAGATTCTAGATCAGTTTTATGAATACAGTCGAACTTCCCTAGCTCGAACTTCCCGAACTCGAATTCTCTTTAACTCGAACAAAATCGAGTGGCAATAGCGAGCAAATTTCATACAGTTCTGCTTCCCTAACTCGAATTCTCCCTAACTCGAACTTTTTTCTCGGATAATGGTGATTCGAGTTAGGGAAGTTCGACTGTACAACAAAATTATTTTAATTTGCTAATTTATTTGAAAATTTTCAAGCTAGTAAAATTATTTAAAATACAAATTTAACTTTAAATAAAAATGTATCTAGTATTTATTTGATCATTTATTCACTGGCATAAATGTTGTATATAAAGACTACGAAATTTATGTAATTATTTGAATTGAAACTTAGTTTTAAGAAGGAGTATCAAGCAGTAGATACATAGTTCAAAAGTTTCGATATTTCCGCTTCCGGTTCGTAGGCTCATATAAAATGCGATTGTCTTGCACTCACATTCAAACAGGACAACTGCCGTTAAATGAAGCCGCTCTTGGGGGATATGTGGGAAAGTCTTTCTGTTTATAGGCCGCCCGATGATGTCAGCATTTTTTGTAGGCTTCTATTTTGTTGTTGTTTTGTAAGTAGTTTATGGATTTTTGCCTAGCACATAATCGTGCATAAGTGCATAAAGTGTAAATAGATAAACAACAGAACACAGTGTAATATGTAATTAGTTGTAGTTGTCATGTTGCTTGTCTTGCTCTACATGTGTGTGTGTGTGCTACGAACGTTTCCTTGTATTTGTGTGTGTGTGTGTGTGTGTGTGGCGTTAGCACCTTATTATTTTGGTTTCGTATCGTTAATGCCAAATGAAAGAAAAGCGACGTTAATAACGACGAGCAAGAGTAAAAGCAAAAAAAAGAAAGAGAGCGAACGCGAGAGCGAAAGTCAGCTCGGCAGAGAGCAGTGAAAAATAGCGAGAGAATACTCTCGTACTTATGGTGCAAACTGCAGTGTAACAAAATACGATACCGACTGCAACAACAACGACAACGACAACCAGAAGAAGAGCAAGAACTTTTGTAAGTTGTCAGCTAGCCGAAAAGCCGACGCGACTGCGAGTGTCGTCGGCACGCGTTCGCTGACAGCGTCGACAGCAGTTTTGCATTTGCGAAGGCCGCGACGAAGTGCGACAAACATTTTGATGCTGCCTGCGTCGGCGTTGGCGTTGGCGTTAACGTTGGCGTCGGCGTGCGATACTTTAACTCGGCACTTGCAGAGAACCCTCCTCGAGTCGCGATAAAACGGCTAACGGCTAACGGCTGCTGCTGCTCACAGTGCCTCTCATTCAGTGTCTCGTCTCGCATTCCAATTTCAATTCCATATCGCAGCTATCCATATTAAATTACACTTGACTTCACTTGAAAACTGTAACAAATCTCGGCGCTGATTTTCTGATTTAAAGCTTTTCATTATCAATTTTATTGGAAAATTCAACAACAACAGCAAAAGTAATTTAATTTCAATTATAATGAACTCGGTTCATGCTGTGCATGTGTGCGTGTAGGTGTATGTGTGTGTGTGTGTACTTTGTTGTTTGTTGTGCATACAAGTATGTGCGTGCTCTTAATGAACTTACACATAGTTGCTTAGTATTTCAACAGTAATTGTTGTTCATAGCAATTTCAACTTTTATAATCAAAACTAACAAATACTCGTACACATGCATCCTGCAGATGTTTGTGTATGTATTGTACACACACACACTCACAGTCACACACTCATACATAACTTCGATTCGTTCCAATAAACTGACAGACGCTTTGTGAAAGTTTTAATTCATAAAAGTTAAACAACAACTGAAAAAAAGCGTGTGAAAAACTTAAAAACATTTAATATTAACTCTAAAACAAATACATACATAGATTATTGGTGAGTATTCGTCTATTAGCTGAGTTTAACTGACAGCGTACAAGTTTCAAGCATGCCGGTAACCAAAAGTCACGTGCTATTTTTTATGATCTCATAAATAGTTGCATTTTATTATATGAATGTGAAAAAACTGCATACTGTAGTGTCATTCTACTTTCCTTTAATCTAAATGCCCTAAGTATAATGTTTAATATTTTTCTTCTTCAGAAAATATGTATTACATTCTAAATAAAAGATAAATTGAGTTGAGTTTCGAGTTAAGATTAAAGAAAGGCTTAAGCTAAACTTGAAGCTGTGCCAGTTTTCTATAATATATAGTAATATGTATTTTTCAAAACGCTTATGGAACTGAAAAAGTTTTTAAAACATTTACGTCTTATGTATATAACAAAGTATATTCGCTTAAAAGATTATCCTTTTTTAAATTTGAAATTTTTTAAAAGAAAGCTTTGGGTAAATATATATACTAGGGTGTCCCTTATTTGGTCAAAGTCAATATTTTTAAACGCATACGGGCTAGTTTTGTTCATTAGGTCCTAAAGCACTCAGAAATAAATTTTCACCTCAATCGGAGTATGATAACCCGTGCCGACTTGGATCGGAAAATTTCAAAATTGTATGGGACAAAAAAAAATTTTTTTTATTTTTTTAATTTTTTATTTTTTTATTTTGTTCATTAAGTCCTAAAGAACTCAAAACCAAGCTTTCACCTTGATCGGAGTACGATAACCCATTCAAACTTGCATTGAAACATCAAAAACAGTGTTTTTACACTGATTATACATTTTTCGATGATTTTTCATGTTTCAAAGCAAATTTGAATGGGTTATCGTACTCCGATCAAGGTGAAAACTTGGTTTTGAGTTCTTTAGGACCTAATGAACAAAATAAAAAAATAAAAAATTAAAAAAATAAAAAAAATTTTTTTTTGTCCCATACAATTTTGAAATTTTCCGATCCAAGTCGGCACGGGTTATCATACTCCGATTGAGGTGAAAATTTATTTCTGAGTGCTTTAGGACCTAATGAACAGAACTAGCCCGTATGCGTTTAAAAATATTGACTTTGACCAAATAAGGGACACCCTAATATATACATATATAAAAAAAATCACAGAAATAAGTGGTTCAAGCTGTTTTTACTATTATTAAGAATATTTGGCATTCTAACTTTCTCTTGTAACTTCTCGTGAACTAACATTTATTAGATCCGTTTTTTCAATGAACATATAAACCTTAAATGTTAGACAATCTGTCAAATTGAGGCAATTTTGTTTTTTCAATAACTTAGTAGGCAATTTTATATATAAACTCCATTGGGTGCTTCATCTGACATATTGGCCAAATACGTCTGATAGTAAAAGCAGTTGAGGAAGCAGTAGAGAAGGCAGTTGAAAAAACAGTATGAAAGCCGTAGCTTCAAAAAATAAAAATAAAAATGAAAATATAGCTTTTATTTGACTTTTTGAAAGTTCCGGATGAAGAGATGTATGTTACCAAGATTTAAAGATTCTACCATTCCAGATACAATTTTTTCAACGAGTTTAATGACAGTGTATTTATTTGAATTCTGCTTTTTAAAATAGGCTTAAACAAGCGCAACCACTTCCTCTATTTTTTCGGTGTTGAATTTGCATATTTCTGTCTTTTCATTGCGTAATTTTTCAATGTCACCCAAAAATTCACTGCTTTACAGAACAGAGTTGCCACAATTTGAAAACTTTTCCCATTCACAATTTCACGTGATATATAAATTTAAAAATTGATTAAAAAACCCAAATTTCTTATGGAACGTATAATTTGACTTATAATCCTATGTGAACTACAACTACTGTTTTTAACTTGATTGAGACATTGAAATAACGGCCCTAAGTGTAGTTCTGAACATCTAAAGCAGGAGTGCCCAAAGCCAGCATACGAATGAGTTCGCACCAATACTCACAAACAAAAACACAAATACAAAGAAAAGAAGTGCAAACTTGAAGAAAAGACAACAACAAAATCACATTGAAATTGTTGTTGCTCTTTATTCTTTCGATCGCACACACCAATCAGAGAAGAGAACAAAACCGGTTTTGGTGCTGCGCATTGCATACACAAGAAAATGTTTGCATGTGTTGGTATTTTGAATGCTCAACGCCGTGCATGTATACGATATTTCGTTTGCTATGCTTTGAGGAATTACAAAAACAATTGAGGCTGACAATCAATGGAATGAGCAAAAGCTGAGCATGCCTGATCTAAAGTCAATTATCAATCATCACTTTGTCATGATACTCCTATAACATTTTATAAGCATTTAGAAACTTTAATACTTTATTAACATAACAGGAGGAAAACATTTTTTAAATACAATTGAACTTCCGTAACTCGAACTTCTATAAATCAAATTTATCTCTAACTCGAGCTAAATGAGTGGCCGATAAATGAATAAACTTAAGAAAAAGAACTCTATAAGTCGAATATCTCCATAACTCGAACAATTTCTTTGGATAATGGAGATTCGAGTTAAGGAAGTAAATATACAGTCGTTATTTCTAAATTTTTTTGTACTAAGCGGAAATCAGTTAAAAAATTATGATGTTATTCCGCTATTATTTTCTTGGTTGTCTTGGGTTAGGGAGATACAGTAACGGTAAAGGTATGGGGATGTGGATGGGGTGGTGAATGAGTGTGGGTGTGGGTGTGGGGGCGGAGTTGACTGTACTTTTAAGTATACTTCTTGGTGCTTGCAGCTACAAAATGTGTTAAATTGTTGTACTTTTTGTTTGTTTCTCTTGCATTGCAGCAAGCCCATCTTTGGGCCACTTCAAACTGGCACATCAATTTTGGTTTTCCTATCCGCCACCTGGCGCTGGCGGCGGTTCCTCAAGTGAGTTGCATGTACGGTTTTGGGTGTTGCAACATTTCCTTCTTTCGTTCTTTCTTTCGTTCTTTTTTTCTTTCTTTCCACTTATAATTTCCTTTTGTTTTTTGTTCTCCTATGTTTGGTGTTTAATTTTTTCGTTATTTATATTTTTGGTACGTCTTTCAAGTTTATATATGTATGATTTTATTGGTTTTTAGATTTTGTTTTCTATCTTCTAACGGCAAGTCTCTAAATGTACCCAGTCTCTTGCTCTGTTTACAGTTCGATTAATAATATATTCTTGCGTTATGTATACGTATGTACGTATGTAACTAAGTGAAACTGAATCGTATAATCGTATATAGATGTAAACTTACCATATATACTCGATATAAATATATATAAACTATATACAATATGTATGTATCTTAAATATTGACTATGTATCTTCAAAGTATCTGAGACTCTTATCGTGTGTGTCAACACAATGCCACCAATTTCAGTTTTACGTTATCATTTCGAGAGAATGAAAATCAAATATTAAATCGATCCATTAGGTATTATATATATTGTATACTTATATATCGGACTACGTATGTTGTATGTATGTAGCTAACAAATTTGCAGTTCATTGCTTGAAGAGAACAGATCAGATCAGGTATGCCTAAGCCTAACGATCATACTGATCATGCGGAGTATACGAATACGTATGCTATATACATATATGTACGTTTGTAAAAACAGTTAGGTTAATTTTTACGTTTTTTTTTGTTTATTGTTAGTTTTCTTAGCTCCTTTGTTTAGTTAATCGATTATATACTTAGTGTCTAGTAAGCTAAAAACATCATACAAAAATATAGCTAGATAGCATAGCTATCTTCGGATGACCGACGATTATATTTTATATCCTTGCAGTTGGTCAGGATTTCTGAGTATGATTTTATTTACATACCTTAAGGTATTATTAAGTTTTCCAGTTTAACCAAAAGCTATAGAATGTTATCGATCAATTTGATAATACTTTGTGCATATGTACTATATGTCTGACTTTAACTACGATTTAACAAAGTTGTTTCTTATATCTTGCTGATAACAGGAATATGATATAGATCAGCGGTGGGCAAGCAGTGGCTCCGGGAGCAACGACTGCTCCCAACTATTTTTTTGCCTTTTCGGCGCTGGGAAGTCGCACAAAAGACTCGACGCCGCCCACCGCTTATATAGATAAGCGATTTAGAAAAAACTTAATCAGAGTTTTCCACAAATTTGTACGTAGAAAATTTCATCAAAGTATTTTGTTAGTCAAGATAATATTTGAATATATTCAAAATCCTTTAAGTTTCTTTTAAATAGGTACAACAAAATTATTTCCACTGATATTTGTATAGCTTGAAAACCGCTATATTTTATTCTCTGCAAGGATATAAATTAACAAATAAAAAGAAAGGAGTTAAATATACAAAATATTATTTATTAATTTTTCTCTGCTTTAAAAATAGTTTAAACTAAACAAAAAAAAGCTAAGCACAAAATGCTAAAACAAAAAAAAAAAACAATTAAACAAAACAGTCAACAAAATTTAAAAAAATAAATTAATATTCATTCACAATTTTGTTGTTTCTTATCTTTTCTTTGATATTGTGTCGTTTATCCACGTTTATCCTGACACGCCACCATAACCACGACCACGACCACGCCCACCGACCACCGACCACGCCCACCACGACCACGTAACGCCACAGCTCAGCTAATATTCCAAAAAATTAAAAACAACATATAGACTTAGATTGTGCATATATATATTTTATGCATAAAATATATATATATACGTGTATATATATATTTACATAATCTAGATCAAGATCGCATAAAGCTTAAGACATAAAGCTAACATTCTTATATATTATATATACATAAATGTATATGTAGTGCATACATGTAACGGTACATTCAGCCATTGAACATGATTCGTAGACAGACACACACACACACACATGCCCATAGCACACCCACATACATATAAACACACACACAAGGAGACACACACACACACACACACTCAGAACAACACACATACATGTATGTACATATCTATGTGCATAGCTGCAAGAGGAATTTGTATATTGAGTGTTTGCTCGACCTCGACACACACACACACACACACACACACACATGCCACAGGGGCCATTTATTCGACATTTTGTTGTGCCCCCGCTAAACGGTAAACTGCCCTCATCAACTCAACACACACACACACACACACACACGCTGCTAATTTCGCCGTTAAACGCCGTCGCCGCTGTTCAAAATAAACAATGCAAAAAGCAAAGTAGTAAGAAGCAGAAGCGGAAGCATAAATAAATAATAAAACAAAAACAAAACAAAAAATGCAAAGAAAATAAAAATAAATAAGAACGATAAAGAAAAAGACAAAAGTTTCGTCTGCTTGGCAACACACGCAACACACGCACTTGAAAGGTTGCAACAATTGAAATGCTCAAATATCATACAAATATATATATCGACACATCCACAACAACAACAACAACAAGTATTGCCACCTTCGACAACAAGAACAACAACAACAAGCACAACATCAACTACATCAATTAACATCAACATCAACAACAACAACAACAACTACAACAACAATAACATCATCAACAACAAAGTACAAGAAAACCAACTGACACATTTAGAGGTAAGGAGTAAGTCTCTCTCACTCTCTCTCTCTCTCTCTCTATCACTCTCTCTCTCTCTTTCTATCTCTCTGTCTCTCTCGCTCGCTCTTGCCTTTGCTCATGCTGTCTCGCTCTGGTCTTGTAGTTGTTGTTGTTGCCTTGAATTAAATTGAACTTGAAATTTATTGCATTTATTATTATAATTTTCTTATTTATATTATTAGCATTATTATGGTTCTATTAAATATATAGTTGTATATTTTACATATGCTAGATTGTTCCGCTATGTGTTGTGGTTGTAAAAAGCGCATTATTTTGTTTTCCTTTTCGTTTTCTTTTTCCTCTTTGTACGTAAATACCGAATGCCAAAATAATTGTAAGCACATACTACATAAGTCCATAAGTAGAATATCGTGTCTCTCTCTTTCCCCACTTCTCTGTCTCTTAACTGATTCCGTTTTAAAGGTTATGGCACATACATACATACATACATACATATAGATGTAGCTGTAGTTGTATGTACTTACGTTTAATACAATTATGGAACCCACTGTAATGCTGGTATGTCTGTCAAAGCATTTGTACAGATGTAACCTTCTTTGCACTCGGAATACTTTTTTACAACAAAGCTAATTGCTAATTGCGCTAATGACACTGGCTGAAAGTAGATTTTCTTTTAAAAAATCATCACAAGCGCTTTAATGGCGCGGAATTGTACTAATTTGGTGCACATCTTGTTGGCTAAAAGCTCTTTTACTCAATGCATTCAATAAAAATAATTAAATAAAAATAAGTAAATAAATACATTTTATTCATTACAAAATTTAATATTTAAGCTTTTTTCATATGCTTTTGTTTATTAAGTTGAGCTTTTAATGACAGTGACAGCAATGTAGTCAAGGTTTTTAAAACGATATAAACCAACCTATTTATTAACGATAGATATTTAGTATTCTTGTTGACAGTTTAAATCTTAAAGCTTAAGTTTCCAAAGCTTTTGGTAGAAGAATCGAGCTTTTAGTGGCACTAAAAGTAGTTTTAAAAAATATGTATGACCCATTTGGATAGTTAAAAGTTAAGTTGGCAGTTTGATTTCTTAACCTGATTTTTCCATATGCTTTCAATTTAGTAGTTTGAATTTAAGCCAACAGCCTAAGTGAGCTTTTAAATAACGCTTGAGCTTACAAGTATTTTTATGTGTCGGCGACTGAATTAGAATTAAGTAGAACCCTTATCATAGTAGTTTACAACTTTCATGAACTTCTAAACTAAAAAATACCTTGATTTTTTGCTCCATGAACTAAGCTGTAAATACGAAATTTCATGTGCTTTTAAGGCTTACGGCTTAATATTTTCATGTACATACAATATTTTGATACAAATTACAGCTAATGAAAACTGTTGAGACGCAGCTTTTGCTCTTGCTGACATAATAAAAAATAAAACAGAATTAACACGCGGCGTATAAGTAATGATAAAAAGTAATGAAATGCATAATTTAATTAAATAAATTAATGGACTGCACTGCACGGCGTATGAGTAATGTCTAGAGACTGCCAGTTTAATTTCAATTGCGAAATAAATTATTGAATTAATTGTGTGCACTTCAGGGCGTATGAGTTATATTGCAAAACAAATCCTTTAAGTAGTTAAGTATAATTATAATAATTATAATTTAAACCCAACGTGAACATTCAGCAAAATTGCATAGCATACTTTTAGGTTGAGCCAAGAAATTAAAAATATTAATTGAGAAACAAAATTGAAAATGTACAAAGGCAAACAGCATACCAGCTACAATAGTTTGTAGCTTAGTTCGATTTTCAGACTATATATTTCTGTGCCTTGTGCATGACTGAATGCCATAGGAAAGTTTCAATAAACTGAATAATTTAGTTACAATTAGTTAGTCTTAAGGCAACAACCAGAGCATTCTCTTTAGACCGTAGAAATTTGCTTTTCTTGCAGTTTTCGTTTTCGTTTAAGTTCTTTTTTTTTGTTTTTTTTTGTTTTTGGTGTCTGTTTTTGTGTTTGCTTGTGCATAGGAATGTCTTAAGTTATGTAATTGTTACGAATTCTGCATGCTGAATTTCTACAAACTATGTATTTATGTATGTATAAATCTATCTATCTAGTGAACTTAAATTGTATAATAATATTTTATGATTTCCAACGAATTTTTCTTGCTTTCCAATGTTTTTTTTTTGGCGCATGGAAAAGAAAGAAGAGCCACAAATTAATTGGCAATTTAATTAATTGAAAAAAAAAGATAAACAATGGGAAACTAATTGAAATTAATCAATTTTGGGGCATCGATTTCTTCTCTCTCTCTCTCCCTCTCTCTCTTGGTCTTCTCTGTCTTTTGTGATGTTGCAGACAGCAAAACAGCGCAAAGCGACGAGGAAAAAAACCGCGATCGACAACGGAACGAACGTGAGGCCAAAAAGGAAGAACAGGACGCTATCAATTATAAGGTGAGTGTGTCAGTGTCAGTGTCTCCTGTCTTCTGTCTACCCGTCTTCTGTCTACTGTGTGTGTGTTTGTGTCTCTTTTTCGTGTTTTCGTTATCAACTTATCGAGTGCTGTGTGTGCGTGTGTGTGTGTGTGTATGTGTGTGCAAGCAGACGCGTCTTCTAAAAATTAATTTGAAAAAAAAAAATTATATTAATTTAAAAAAAATCTAAACAAATGCAATAAATTTAATGAGAAATTTAGAGAAATGAAAACGAACACATCAAAATGCAAACAATATTTTGGCGCGTAATTAAACAAATCTAATCAGAAGCAATCCCAGAAAGATGGCAAACTCCATAAGTATTTGACAACAAAAAAAAAAAAAATTATGGCCGTTGAGCTAACGAATTTATATAGTTAAAAAATGCACTTTGCAACAATTGCATGTAAACAGCGCGACAAGGAGAACCGAGAGGCGCGTTTGCTGGACTTTGAGATACGACGCCAGCAAAAGCGTGAGGAGCAGAATCAGCAGCGACAGCAGCAGCAACAATTGCAGCAGCATCACCAGCAACAACAACAACAGCAGCAACAACAGCAGCAGCAGCAGCAACAACAGCAGCAGCAGCAACAGAACGAGAAAAGTCCTCCCACAACCTCGTCGCATTCTCAGCAACAACAACAGCTGCAGCAACAACAACAGCAACAACAGCAACAACAGCAACAACAGCAACAACAGCAACAACAGCAACAACAACAACAACAGCAGCAGCAACAACAACAGCAGCAGCAACAGCGTCAACAGTTGCAGCTGCAACAAAGTGTTGCCACACAGTCAAACACCAGTGTTGGCCGAGTTCAGACACCGGACACTCCCAAGTTGCAAACGCCTCCGGATCGATCGTTGCCACCTGCATTTCGGAGTCGCTCAATTGAACGGGAAATTCTTCACGAACGCAAACGCTTCTCCGTGCAGGAATCCGCCGAATTCAAGGTGGTTTTTCTAATCTCCCACCCTCTCTAGTGTTGTTAAGTAGCTTAAGGCCAGAGTATGCCAAATTACAGCTCAATTTAATTTTATTTAGACCCTGTACTAAAGAATTGAAAAGGGCATACTTTGTTTGTCAAGTTTGTTTATTAGGTTTGTCAATTTGGAGCCTAAAGAGTATATTTGTATATTCCATTACCATATTGCACTGTCCGTCTGTAGGTATACAACATAAAGGAAAAACAAATTTTATAAATTCCTGATTCTTTTTTAAATTTATTTGGCCATTATTTAGCAATAAAATTGACAAATAAGTAAGAGTACAGGGTCTCTAACAGTTGGGTTTGCTTGACTGTAGCCTTTTCCATTTGTTTTTTTTGCTTACTATTGATTTTTTTTATACCCTTGCAGAGGGTATTATAATTTTGAGGCGTGCTAGACTTCACAAAGAATTTATATATATTTATTTATATATAATATAGAAATATCCGTCTGTTTCTATAAACACCAGTCTCTTAGATAGTAAGCAACATTAATGAAACATGTTACCATATGTTATCAAGTTACTACAAACTTTGGTAAAATCAGTTAATTAAAGCACTTCAAAAATCGTTACTGGTCTGCGAGGGTATCAAATGCTCGGCGTGCCGAAAATAACCTTTCCCGTTTGTTTTGCTTTAAATTCGTGACTCTGCAGGAGGCTTTAAGCACGACACCATCGCCGCAAACGCAAAACTTTACCGGAACGCCGCCTACAGCATACACGGCGGCATTGGCGGGACCTCCGGCAACAGCGGCAGCTGCGACAGCTGCTATAATACCGATACTACCGCTCGGCGTTGCCACGCTGCGCGATGATTCTACGGAGTCCGAGCAGTCCGTGACATGTGCCCAGACCCAGCCGGATGCCTACCATCGCATCATGTGAGTATTAACTTCTGCTCTCTCTCTCTATACCAATATTACGTATACGTATTTTGCATTTTTATTATCATCAACAAAGTTGTGATTTCAATGGCAATAGCTGAGAGTATAATCATACAAATAAATTTATATTTAAGTGTTTAACTAGTCTTAATAACAACGGGCTAAAATATAAGGACAAACTTTACTGTGCTTTCAAAGTTTTAATAGAAAACTAAAAAAGTTAAAGCCATTCTAAGCTCATTTGTTTTATAAGCTTATTTTTTTAAAATAAGTAATGTTGCAAGAGCTTTTCAGTGCTTTTTAACAACGTTTAGAAACTTGTAACTTTTGTAAGTAATATTACAAAAAGCTTTAATGTGCTTGCAAAGCTCAATTCAAAAGGTAATTCGGATGGATTTATGTATAAGTATTAATTACTTATTATTATTTATTACTTGAGACATCCAATTAGACCAGAAATCTACCAAAAATAAACGAAGCTTTTGCAATTTTTTAATTTCTTATCTCCACGGGAAGTTGCGTTGTCTTTACGCGAATCATTAGCGGCATAACCAAGGTCAAAAGAAATTACATAAAATTCCTTATGCTACACAGGAGCATAAATTAATCGAGAAATGTGAAATAGGCGAGTTTGGGGCAAATTCTCTTAAGTTTTGCCATCTAGAAACGCGGACGCGCAAACGCTATTTGAAACTCTCTGTGTGTGAGAGCTTTTGAATGCGTCATTGCATTGGGGCGTGTTTTGTCTATGTGTTTGTGTGTTTTCATGCAGAGCTTTCGGTCAGTCAGCTTTTTCAGCGCGAAAAGTGTGAAAGGCTTGTGGCATACGGAGCGTATGCTTAATTAGCCGAGACATGCACCTCAAATCGGAAGTCACACAATGCAAACACGTGTCGACGTGTGTTTGCATATACTGTAGAACTGTATTGGCTAAAGGCATTTCGATATGGCGAAAAAGTGTTAGTATGAGTGTAAGCCTACACGCCTCGAAGGTGCTCTGTAATTAGCGATCTTAGATTTTAAGATGGTTGTTTCGTTAGACATTTGAAATTTTTACATCATGAGTTAGATGAATATGAACTCGAATAAGAAACGAGCTGAAAACTATGAATAAAATAAGTTTCATCCAAAATTTGTTTTTTTTTTTACAAATTATAATTTTAAAATTGTACGAGTATCTATAAAACTTACTTTTTCATGAATTTAAATGACGTTCTTGTTCATAATTTCATACAGAATACAGAACATGAATATATGTGGTTATTTAGTAGACCCAAGCTAACTGTCCAGTACAAATTATCTATTTAAAAAAAAGAGTTTTACCAAAAAACGACAAATGCTTGTCTAATTACAGAAAACTCAACACTATTCGGCAGAAAACTTTAGAAAAGGTAGTTCCTTTACAATAGATAAATATTATTTGTGCAATAATTGTTGAGGATATTTAACACACACGATTTAAAAACATATGTAACATTGAAAACGATCAGCAAATAAGTTAGCTACTTCACACTTTTAGTATGAGTTGGACGCAGTTAAACTTGGCTTATTAATGCGAGTGTGTACTACGTATTATCTTATTGACTATGCAAATCTGGTCGCTTCTCACATGTATGTATTATTCATGTGTGAGCTGCAATTCCCTTTGACGCATCGCAGTTTTTGTGCATTTTTTGATTGGGCAGTCGACACTCATTGCAGTTTGATAGAGGTGCGAATTTATTGCGGTGGTATTTTAGATATACATACATACATACGTATATATAAGTATACATATAATTATAGTGGAGAAGTAAATTATAGACAACGTAACAATGTTCTCAAAAGCGCTGCGAAAGTGAGTCACATAAATTAATATAATATTAAAAGTGGTAATAAGGCAATTTTTAACAAATTACACATACGACATGTGGTACATAATATATATTTATTATAATAAAAATGTTTGTTTTTGTGACCTTTCTATATTGTAGAAGTAAGTTTTATTTAGTTAACTTGAGGTCAAGTAATGTCTATAAGACACCAACAAACAACAACACACAAAACACTTGCCAAAAATGCAAGGAGCATGGCTCGGTATACAGCTGTGTCAAGAGATGCCAATCTCTATCATCAGTACCGTTTGCTGACTTGACCAGCGATCTCAGCCTAATGTCACTTTTGAGAAGCCAAAACCAGTTGTGAATTTTAGCTCTCAAAAGTGAAAAAATAGCTGTGAAGCTGATCTAGCCCTTTGTGTGTTGTTGTTGCCGTCGTTATTGTGTCTATAAGACACCAACAAACAACAACACACAAAACACTTGCCAAAAATGCAAGGAGCATGGCTCGTGTTTTGTGTGTTGTTGTTTGTTGGTGTCTTATAGACATTACTTGACCTCAAGTTAACTAAAACTTACTTCATTTATTATAATATGTATAATAAATATAATATTGAAAAATATTTCCCATTCAGTTTCCGGATCTGGAAGAAAGACGATTTTTAAGCTCGTTTAATAACTAGTGTTGCAAAATATCTAAAAAGTTACTAATACGACTTGTGGTACTCATGAATTAAATTTTTTCAAATCTATATATAATATTTTAATTAGTAGTAAGCTTACCTACATTACATTACATACATTTGATAACGTTGGTTAAGGAATCTATGCTGATAGGCACTTAAAAATTTCTCATACGACGTGTTGTACATATTATTTAAATTCAAAATTATTCGTCACTAGGGATGGCAAACAAAATGTATTAATCGATTATAGAATCATATGATTAATTTAAGCTTCGCGATTATTAATTGCAATTAATCGACGAAAAATACAAATAATCGATTAATCAAATGATTCATTTTTGTTATAGTTTTTTCAAATATGCAATAATGCAATGCCATTGTATAGCAAAAAAAAATTAAGAACAATAATAAAATGCCCAAAAAATATAAATACAGTGGCTCACAGCTCAAAGTATGCTGGTCAAATTCGGACATTTAAGGCTTATTTGAGCCGTTATCGTTAACATTATAAATATTTTCATCAATGGAAAGGTCTTTTAAATTCCGTTCGAATGACACAAAACTTTCCTTAACCCATAAAGTACACTTCGAAAATTTCAAATTTATGTAAAAGTCTACTTTTCAACTTCTTTTTTCTTCGATTTTTCCCAAAAAATATTTTGATGCAGAAAATTTTGTTAAACAATTCTAAGAGTAACTGCCAAAAAAAATTTGCAAATATATTTTTGCTACTATTTTTTTGGAATAAAATCTCCATATGTTTTTCCCTGAAAAAATGTTGGCAACGACGCGATTATTTGATCGTATAATCAATTAGTGTTTCAATTAATCGCAACACATTTTACGATACAATTAAATCGCCGATGGAAGCAAAATAATCGATTGTTGTGTATCATATGATTAATCGTGCCATCCCTATTCGTCACTACTTTTGAAATTGATTCTTGGCAATAACTTCAAAATCGAATTTAAACATTTTTGACCCAGCAGTATTGTATAGTTCCTTATAAATTACGTATACGTCGTGTAAAATTGGTTTAAGTTTTGATTTGCTCTAAAATAATTGCATGCATGTAAGAAATGTCATAAAAGTGTTGCATAATGTTGCCAATGTGGCAATATACCAAATTTGTCAGTTTAATGTTCAACTTTTCAAAAGATTCATTTGACGATCGTTAAGTCTGACAGTTCGCAAAGTGTAGAGTGCTTGAAAACGTCCAAAGTTTGCATTGCAATATTTTCCCACCTTTAGGCGCTTTTTCAACACGATGAACGTAGAAATTTTTTAATACTTCCAGCGCTTGCACTTGGCAGGCTGAATCCATCTACAATTTGATATGAATATCCCTGTTTCTATGTGTGTGTTGCTATGGTGCACTTCTATGTGTGTGTGTGTGTGTGTGGTTACAAAAGCACACACGAGGCAACAATAAAAACCAGCTGAAAAACTGAGCTTACGCTTTGCTCGAGCCAAAAAATAAAAAGAAAGATGGAAAATATAAAAAGAAAAACAAAAAATAAAGTGGAAAAAAATATGAAAGAAAAATTGTGGCCACTTGCGCTCGACACAAATTGTGTATGAACAGACATCAATACATATGTACACATGTGTGTGAATATTTGTGTGTGTGTCCGTGTGTGTGTACATTTCCATTTCCCTTATGAAGGCACATTTTGGGCAAAACATAGAAACAACAGCCGCACAGTTGTACTTTAGTGACTGTTGAGCAGAATGGTGCGGAGTGTTGATCCGGGGAAGGGAGGTAGCGAGGTAGGTAGGGGGTCAGATGGTGGATTGCAATGCGGTTTATTGTTGTTGCCTGGCGCGCTTGCAAAACTGGAACACGTGTGTGCCACTCAAATTCTCACCACAAAAACAGAGAGCCCAACAAAAGCTCGCTAGCATAGCACACACACTCTCTCTCTCTCTCTCTCTCTCTCTCTCTGCAGTGCATTGCAATTGCGCCTGTTCTCTTCGCCCTCAGCTCTCACTGGTTGCTCTCGTTTCAATGCGCTCTCTTCAGTGTGACGCGCGCGCTCTCTTTCTGTCGCTCTCACGCTGCTTTGCTTTGGCTGTCTTGCTTTTACGCATACGACACTTGCTTTGCTTTGCTTTGCTTTTCATTTTTATTTATTTATTTTGCTTCTCTTTTGGCACAAATAGCACGTGCATTTTTCGTCGTCGTCGTCGTCGTCGTCGTTGTCGCTGCCGAGAGATGCCGCCGTTTTACAGTTAGTTCGCTGTTGTTTCTGTTGTTTCCTTCAATTTTGTTTAGTTGGTTGTACTTTTGTTGGTGTTGTTGCTTTTGCACAATTTTTGCTCGTGTGTTGTGGCCGCTCTGCCAGGTCTTGCCAAGTTCTGCTTTCTGCTACTGGCGCTGCCGCTGCTGCTGCTGCTGCTGCTGCTGCCTCTGTCACTGCCAACGTATTTGCCATTTTTGCTTTTGCTGTTTTCGGCTTGCGGGCCAAAATATTTTGTCTTTTGTCTGTCGACTTCATTGCGGTGTTACGTGTTTCGCGTGTCAGACGCAACGGACGGCCACGGTGCGCGGCAAAAGCGGCTAAAACAACAACAACAACAGCAAAAGCAACAATAAAAACATTAAAAGAAAATGAATAATAATATAAGAAAAATCATTAAAAATATATCAATGATATTGCGAGAATGACAACAATAAAATAAATATTAAAAAAAGAATACTAATTTTAAAGCATTCATAAATTATAGTGTCTAACATAAGTATACATAAGCATCTATGTATATAAATCTATGTGTTTTTTGAAGTGTATTCCATAGAGAATCTATATCTCTATATGTACAGTTGCGGTCAAAAAAATAGTAGTGCGTGCAATGAATTTACAAAAACTTAAAATTTAATGACTTTTCATTTATCCAAATTTTTTATAGAATTTTTTTAAGATACGTTAATATATTGTTAATCTATCTGAGAAATCAAAGATAGTGAACAGTTATTATTTTTCGACTTAGGAATTTTTTTTCTTGCAATAGTAGCCTGAAAAATGGGCGGTCAAAATAATAGTAGTGATGAACATATTCAAAAATTTTAATGATGAAAACGATCCAAAACCCCCTTTTTTTATTTAAAAGGTTAGATATGTGAAATGCACTTAATAATTAACAAATTTAGTAGTTTGTTGTGAAGCCTTTATCTTGAATTACCGCCTTACAACGACGTATCATGGCTTTTACATCGTTCTGTTTGTATTGAGCTCCAGGCGCTCCTAGCGATCTTCCAAAGATGAATATTATTTGTTGGTTGATGCTTGGCAATATCCTTCTTCATATCGGACCACAAATTTTCAATGGGATTCAGATCGGGAGACCGTGGTGACCACTCCACTACATTAACTTTTTTCTATGCGAACCATTCTTTCGAAGATTTGCTGATATGCCTTGGGGCTATGTCCTGTTGGAACCTCCAAATTATCGGCATATCATCTGAAAAATACGGTAGCATAGTGTCCTGCAGAATTTTCACTTGTTCGTGCCTTTCAATTATGGTTATGATCCCATTATATGGGTTGGACCCAAAATTGTGAAAATGCGCCCAGGTTATTATTCTCATACTACAATGTTTGATAGTCCTGCAGGTGAATCTGGGCTGATATTCGGACTTTAACGGATACCTTACATGTTGTCGAGATCCTCGACCAGTAATAAAAATAATTTTGGACACATCCGACCACTAGAGGTTTCTTTATTTCTCTAGGGTCAATTCAGATGATCCTTAGCAAATCGAAATCGCTTTTGGGCAGGTATTTTTTTCAATAACGGAATTTTTCACGGGCTTCTTTCTGCCAGATTATTATTTCGCAAACATCTAAGAATGTTTTAAACACTTTGGTCCACACCAAAGTCCTTTTTTTTAAGTGCTGCAGGAGCAAAAGGGTCGCGTTTCAAAAACCTCACTACTTATGTCACTTGTCTTTTGGACATGGATCGAGGTCTTCCACATTTATCCTATTTTGCCGACTACTTAATGGCGTTTCTGATTATGGTTGGCAATCATCTAATCAAATTTTTCCACTTTCCTTAAACGTTATCCTTTTTGAAATAAATTTTTTATAGGAGCACGCTTTTCTGGAGTGCAATGCTTGCCACGCCCCATTGTAACAACTCTAAGCAAAATATTTTTTATACAATTTATAGAAAATTATCAAATAACAATTATAAATATCAAATCAAGTGCCTTTCCTTCTTAATATCCTTTTTTTCCACTTTTAATGCATTCACTACTATTATTTTGACCACCCATTTTTCAGACTATTACAAAGAAAAAAATTCCTAAGTCGAAAAATAATAACTGTTCACTATCTTTGATTTCTCAGATGGATTTACAATATAATAACGTATCTTAAAAATATTAAATAAAAAATTTGGATAAATTAAAAGTCTTTAAATTTTGAGCTTTTGTAAGTTCATTGCAGGCACTACTATTTTTTTGACCGCAGCTGTATATAAATTTGCATACGTATACGTATTTTTGCTGATTAAATGGCCGTTAAGTGCCTATATTGTGATTGTCCCGCTAGTTGTTTATTTATTTATTTATTTACATGCTTGTGCCCGCACATGCATGTGCAGACATGCACAAACATGCCTGCAGTCAATTGAAATATGCATCAAGGCAGCATATTTAATTACTAACAAATCATATAAAATGTGTCTGATAAATACGTAATATGTTAATACATGGTCCAATTGGTCCAAATGTTGACCTCTATTTGATAGCGCTATCCAAACATCTATCGAGAGTATCGGAGAGTATATTTTTGATTTTGTCACATGGCGATTTCTATAGCAAGCAACTGAAAACTGAAAAGCAAATTTTCGAATAGTTTTTGAACTATTTCAAATGATTCTATCGATGTTTTTCTCTTACTCTCTCTCTTTCCCTCCACGTTTTCTGTTAGAAATTTACCGGTATCGTGTGATGCTACCAATCAGTCAAGTATTCCATAACTACTTGAAAAGTCCAACATCGGGTGGTACTACTACATATAAATTATTTTAAAGATCTCCCATACGAAAGGATATAGTACAATTTGTTGACACATTAAAAAAATCACGTATTTATTTGTTGTGTATTATTGAGAAGGGATTTTATTATTTAACGATTTGCTTTTTTTAACTTGTTCTAAGAAATATAAGCAATTATAATAAACAAATTTTGACATAATAAATAATATATAATATATTTAGCTACGTGATTTACCATTTATAGATCTGAATCGTTTAATACTTAAAGTGCAAAATATCAATTTTCATAAGTGATCCTTTGAACTTCTTTATCTTCAACAAAAATTAAAGTAACCCTTTTTTTTACGTATTTTGTTTTGTGGTGTTTCATATTTTTTTGCTGTGATGTTTTCTTGGCAACAGATTGAAAACAATAAAGAATAAGAATTACGTTTCTTTTATAGTGTTTCCTCTAAACACACACACATGCACATGCACACAACTAGAGTGACACTTACACAGTGACATTCAATGCAAGTTGCCTGTCGCAACATCTTCCAACATTTTGCAGCATTCTCTTGTTATTTATGTTTCTGTTTATTTCCTTTTTCTTTTTCCTTTGTTTCCAGTTAACTGTTAGCAAAGTATATTCATTCAATTATTCAAATGGTATTCAAAAGTAATCCAAAGTATTCAAATGTCTCTCAGACAGTCACCATTCACCGGCTTTGCCCGTCCCTATTTTTTTTACGATCTGCACAAAAAATATCCCGATTATCTATCTGAAATTTAGCTTGTTCATCATTGTTTTGTAGCTTGTTATTAATTGTCATCAAATATTTCAATTTGACATACAACTTTTTTCACAAAGTTTTCGATATTTATTTTCGCATAGATCATTATAAATTGATTTGAAGATGATGCTATGAAGAACAAATTTGTCGCTTTTAACCGATATGAGAGCTCAGAAATTTTGTAATCCTAATTAGGCCTCAGTTTTTAATCATACAGATAGTTAACTTTTATATAAAGCAACCGGATATACACGGATTGACTCCCACATCTTTTTACTTAAAGAAACAACAAGATTTTTCATCTGAATATTTTGTTAAAACCGATTCTTCTTATGTCAGCTATATGTTTTAGTAGCCAGATTTTAGCCAAATATACAACTACTGTGAAAGTTTTAGACGAGTCTAAACATAGAGCTTATAGAAGTACATATATATTTAAATATGTACAAAATTATATACCCCATGGCAGTAAATTGTAGAGTATTGTCATTGGCATTGAAATAGTCAAAATCGAATCGTATCTAATCGCGTTGAATCGAATTAGTTTGATTATTGTTATATGCCACGTTCATAATCGAGTTTATAACGAGTTTGTATTCAGCTCTGTTTATTGTTGTCGTGTTCTTGAGCGCGTGTCATTTGATCCTTTTGGCCATATGTAGTTGGGAACATGACAAGCGTTTGTATATTATTTCAAATGTTGCATGCGACACGAAACAATGAACAATGAAGCCAGTGGACGCGTACACACACAAATATGCGTGTCGCGATCGAAATGAAAAAAAAAATGTAATATGAAAACCCTAGTAAATAAAATTACTTACTTTTGCACTTCAGAGACCTTCACTTAACTATTTTTATCGATTGTTTTGCAGAGAAAATTAATAAGCTCAAACAAATATTCGATCAATTTTAATGAGATTCGAAAGTAATTGGGATTTAATCAGTTCCCTTCATTTCTAATTAAATTTTAAAAAGTTATTGACTTTGGTTTTCATTTAATTCACATAATTGAGAAGTCTCATTTATAACTTTCTGTTATAAATTTGAGCAGCATAATTAATTGCAGTGCTGCCAGCTGTTAATTAATTTATTAAATTGCATAACTGGCAGCATTTCAAAAATTTTGTGACAAGGCCCTGCTAACTTAATGAGGTCGCATTGCCAGATTTGAACACAACTTAAGTAATTTATTGGACAATATCAGATATGGCATCACTTAGAGATTACTTTGTCAGATTTGACTACGGTAAATGGCGTAGTTCAATCTAAAGTTTGATAATATTTGTCATTAAATTTTAATTTTCCTACCTTCAAAACAAAGTTTTGATATAGAAATAAGATAGTTTCTATTGTATATAAAGCTTGATAAATTTTATAATTTTTGTAAGCAGCTCTGCCCACTTAACGATGCTGAGCTGCCAACTTAGCAGCGTAGCGTTGCCAGACATTACTAACAGTTCGCTGACAAGTAACTGACAAATGTACGAGTATGTCAATCTGTGGGTCAGCCTAATGCATATCACAAGAACTAAATATAAGGAAAATGCGGCATATCGACCAGTAAACCTGTAAACGTAAACGTAAACAGTAAACAGCCGAATTGCTGTTACAAAATGCGCCATATTTGTGTAAAAAGAGATATATATACAGTATATATAATATAGTAGATGTTTGTGTATATACATTTGTATGTAGGTATTTATTTTATTATTTATACAGTTGCCTACGTGCTGCGTCCAAGTTAGGCCAACACTTTGGCCCAAATGATACTGTAACTGTTGGCTAACATTCCCCACCCAGCTAACCCCCTTCCAGATAGCAATTCCCAGCTGGCTGTGACACTTTTTGAGCGGAGCATGTACGTGTTAATCAGTGAGACTTCAAAACTCTTTCGGAAATGTAGAAACCAAATGTTCAGCTGTAGCATTGCATGTTTTTTTTAATATACAGTGTGTCAAGCAATTGTTTAAAGAATATAATATATAAAATTTACATTTGCAAAAGAAATACATTTTTTTGTTTTTATAAATATTGCTTATTTTGTTAAAGTTGTGCAAATTTTGTTCCCTGGTCAAAACAATTACTTTAGTAGCTGTATATGTAGCCAATATATCTACGCTATTGCATTATTAATGCAGACAATTTTCCAGTTGCATTTTCTCATCTCGGGATGACTTTTACCGCAACACAAAAGGGAAATGGGAAAGTGGGAAAGTGGGAAAATGGGAAAAGGAAAAAACAGCTCAAAGAATGCGCGACTTTAAGAGTGTCGTAATATGTGTCATACATAGTACTTAAACACACATACTTAAACATGTACATATACATATGTATATGTATATGTATGTGCTATTTACAGCATCCAAGCGAGCACAGTCAAGGCAAGAGAGAGAAAGAGAGAGTGTGTGCTTTTGTGTGTGTATGAGAGTGAGAGAGAGAAAGTTGTAGGGCCTCAGCCGTTGGCACTGAGTTTCCGTCGCAGCTGCAACGAAGTGCATAGACATAAAATTGCATTTATTTGTTGTTTTTAGGCTGCAAGGATAACACTGTCAGTGGGTGGAAGGAGTACTTGTTATTAAGATCAAGGGCCCCGAGCAGCAGCAGCAGCAGCAGCATCAGAAGCAGCAGCAGCTTTTATGTAATTCAGCGGACTTTTGCGGGTCAGTTGTAATAAGCTAACAAAACCAACAAAGCACAGTATGCTCTGTTCCTTTTGTCTTTTATGCGGACACATACATACATATATACACACACACATACATATATAAACATATGTGCATTTAAGGTCAGAGCCAAATGGATAATCGGCAATGAGACAATTTAAGTGCTAAGCAAAATCAATAAATAAACTTGTCTAAATATTGACAACATACACATTTAGCCATTATCACACACACACACACACACACACATACAGATGTGACAAATCTGTCAATGCGGGCCGCGCAATCGTTAATCGGCAAATTTGTTTTGTTTTGTTGTTTCTTGTAGCATACTTTTTTGGGCACGCTCGAATAATTTTGTTGCCAGCAACAAAAGGTTTTAATCTGAAAATAATTGTATATAATGGACAAATTTTCAATGCAGCTAATCTATAAATTATGTATTTTGCTCACACACACACACATCAGACTTTCTCTAAAGAATTGCTTTGTTCTGTGCATTTATTACACTTGACAGTTCGACAGCATGTAATTGCTTACACTGTACAGCGTATCTCAGATTTTGGCAGAGCTCTTGACAGAAAAACTATTTATACTGTTAGTCATTTATAAAGTGTGCTTCTCTTGGCTTTTGGAAAGCAGTTTATTTATTTATTTAACGCCGAGTAAAAACAGTTGATAGACAATAATTTTAAATGTATAATCCAATTGGGATATATGATTTTGGAATAAATATTTTAAGCAACCTGCAAGACATATAATTTAAATTTACGACTGAGAGAATAAAATCAAATTATAAATTAAAAAGGCTAATTATTTTATAAAATATTTTAAATAGGTAATTTTTTTATTTTTGAATATAAAAAATTAAAAAATACTTTTGGTGCCAAGGAGAAGCGCAAAAAATAAGCAAGTTTCATGTGGTTATAGTTTTCGCATTATACATATACATAATTAGATGCGAATCTGTTAGAAAAGGAAATTAAAAATGGGCTTATAAATGTTGTTTCACATGATTCACTGAATCGAATAAGCTTATATGCAAACATCCCAATGCTTTAATCGCTTTCGGACACTTTAGTGTTGTATAATGCATTGGGCTAAAGGTTTAAGCGAATGTCAATTGGATTTGTAGAGCATTATCCGAGAGACAGAAGCTGAATTATGCAGAACAAATTTGCATGCAAAGTCATCAGTGTTGTGTAATGCGTAAAGTTTCTGCGTAAAGCATTGATTTTATCTTTACTATTCGACATTAGATCCAAAAAAGTTTAAATGACTGTTAACATAAAGATTTTAAGATATTTTTCAGACTTTACTGTGTTGTGAAATCCATCAAATTTAAGTCTTTAACAAATTTAAGTAATATTTTTAACTGAAAGGTTAAACTAGAGTGCTGAAATGATAGCATTAGCCAGACAATTGTCTATAAGTTCACAACACTGAACAGCGTTGTATAGTCTACATATTTGGAGTTTCAAACGAAGTTTAAGTGTAAGTTGTGTATTAAACTACAAGTATTTATATGCCAGACAAGGGTTCACACAATGCCAAATTATTGTTGAAAGGTAGTCAAGGGTCAAACTAAATCGTTGTTATTTTGTATAATAAACTTATCGGTGATCATAATCCAGTGTGGGTAAACTTAATGCACTTCCTGCTCCCAGTGCGGTTGCTGGTGTTACAAAATCGATAAACAGCGAGTAATGTAGGCAATATCAGACGGTTGGGGCTTGCTTCGAGTAGATTTTAGTATTATGTACTTAGTTTTGCCAGAGTTCGTGTTGCCAGCACGTTTTGGAGTTTGGGCCTGGCCGGTCGAAGGTCATGCTCGGAAGTCACGGGCCTGGTAGCAAAAAAAAAAAAAAAAGAAAAAAGAGAGAAAACATTTTTGTAGTCATTGGATTTTTAGCCAAAGTCAATGCTGCGCCTGGGTCATATAATGTTTTGCGCTTACCGGGCACATTCATTTGCATTTGGGCCCATTTTTTTTTTCTTTTCTAGATTCTGTTTGTGTTGCGTGACCAACGTGCCACGTGAGGTGGCATATGCTACCCGGAGTCCCTTTTTTTCTCTCTCTCTCTCTCCCAGCCATGTTAATCTTTGGCTTCAGGTCACGTTTTCTGCAAAAAAAGTTAAATAAAACACTTTACTTGCAGTCATTATATGCGAGAGTATATACTACACTATAGCTGTGTTTGTTTTAACTGTTTAATCTAATTAGTTTGATTTGTTTGTTGGAGTGTGTAATTCAGATGTTTGATACACCCATTCACGTCTTGCTGCTGTTGTTTTCGTTGGCTGCACTGGGTGTCATGAACTTTGACCCCATTAGTTCGAACCACCTTTTGTTAAAGTTCTGTTGTTTCTGGATGTGGTTGCCACTGTTTGCAGTTACCTATTGTTTTCTATTCAAAAGCCACAATTACAAAGCCCAGACGAAAGAGGGGAATTCCCCAGAGCACTATTCACTTGACTCGACTACAACATACCCTTTATACAAAGGAAATTGCATGAATGCATGTTCGGTCTCTTGAATTCCCCATTGAATTTATAGCTTGACATGGATACAACATACCCTATGCACAAAAGCCAATAGGTGGCTATTATGTCATGTTGGGCATATTTTCAAAATCATTTTCATTAATTACCATGTCAAAGCGACGGCAGAAATTCCCCATTGAATTATAACACTAAAGTATAACATGTAATATTTTTAATTATATTTTATTTTATTTACAAAAATTCCAAAACAAATTTCCTTAAGATCGAAATCATTTTCAACAATTAAAATGGGAGAAGGGTATTTATAATTTGGAACTTAAGACAAGTCTTTTGATTCAATCCGACTCGGATATATCCTATTCGTATACAGAGATCACTGGCTAATGGTCCAAAACTGTCATTTAAAAAGTTTTTTAAGTAGATCGCCGGATATTTTCATTCCAAAGCTTGCAAAAAAGACGAAGGATATTTATGTTTTACCGAAAGAATGTTTGCATATATATATATAGGATATTTGCATATAGTATTTAGTGTATTGATATTGTACCTTTTGTGTTTGCATTGTCGCACTGCGTACACAAATGTGAATTGATTGCTGCCTGGTGTGGCACGTGTGGCATGTGGCATTTGGCAGCGCGAACTTGTCGCAGTATTCGACTGAATAAACTCAAAAGAGAACTCAATAACGATGAATAAAGAAAGTCTTAATAAATAATGTGCATGTATATAAATATACATGTATATGTACACAGAAAAAAAATGCTGGATATCGGGATAAAATCAATCCGATGCTGTGCCAAAAGCTCGATTTTTTATACGGAATTTATACTTAAAAAACACATGCTAAAATTAAGAGCTTCAAGCTGGATATTTTTTTAATAATTTTCTTCTGTGTATGTATGTACATATGCGTATGTATATATATGCGTATGTTAATCGATTTAAAATCGTTTCTACATTAAATATAGTATCCAAAGCAACAAATTTTTTGACTGGACTTGCCTTAAAGTAGCAGCTTTAGCTGAAATTAAGCTGTGAAAAACATTCAAATTGTGATTATTAGTCAAATTTTAGTGACGTAGTGTTATAAATAAAAATAAAACAAATCAATTAAAATTCAACGAAACAAAAAAACAAAAAAACCAATCCGCATCAATAATGACAACAACTAAGAGCTAAAAATAAGGCTAAGACAGTTGAACCAAAAATGTCCATGGTTTGCAGTCTAAACAGCGATGGCAGCCAGGCCAATAATACGACGCCCAATTCGGCTGTAAGTGCAACTGCAACTGCAACTGCAACAGCGAGTGCCACAGGGAATGCAACTGCCACAGCATATGACTACACACAACAACAACAACAACAACTGCAACTACAACAAAATGTTGTTGATGCTACCAATGCCAGCACCCCGTTGCTTCTTGGCCATGAGTCCATGAGCTTGCCACCCGACGCGAATGCCACGCCCACTCTGCTACCTGGCACCGCTAACTATTCAATCAATGCAACTGAGACACCATCCGCATCCGTATCCGCTGCTGCTGCCACGGAGAACATGCTGAGCATGAATAACGGCACTTTGGCGTTGCCAGGTGGTTTGAATTTCGTCATGGGCGCCACGGTGACCACGAATGTGGTTGCAGCGGGCGTTGGTGGTGCAACGGCAAATGCCAATGATAACAACAACAATATGGATAATGCGAGCGACGATTCCAATCCGGTGACAATTTACAGGTAAAGCCACTGGCAGCTGCATCGGCTTATCGATATGTTATCGAACAAACCTAGTGTCTAAGAGTGCTCGGTAAATTTTGTAATTGATATCTTATCAATTGCTTGTATAGTAAAATCTACATACAAAGCTGTCGATCAGACTGGGTTGATCAGCTATTTTACAAAGGTTGCTGAAATATTGTTATCGATCAAGTATTAAGCACCTGAATAGTCTTATCGTTGTGTTATCGAATATCTAGAATGCTGTACTTCTTAATGAAGCATCTATAGTTACTATGAAAGCTCTCATGTGTGAATCTTGTTATACGACTAGATAAGTTATCGATCAAATCAAATAAAGATGAAAGATTGTTACAATGATCGATCGTTCGATAAAACATAATATTTAGGTGTTGTGTATGATCGATACGCTTAAATAAGTATTCTGATATCGATCAACCAGATCGATTACTGTGTTACTAAATTAATCAATATAGAGAGATTCACAAAAAAATAGCTATGAAGATTTCTAATAAATAACTTCACTACATTAATATACCTATTATTACATATGGGTAGGGATGGCAAAAAAAAATGTATTAATCGATTATTGAATCATATGATTAATTTAAGCTACGCGATTATTAATTGCAATTAATCGACGAAAAATATAAATAATCGATTGATCAAATGATTAATTTTTGTTATAGTTTTTTTAATATATTGTGTAATGCAATGCCATTGTATAGAAAAAAAATAAGAACAATAATAAACGGGGGTGCCACAGAAATCTCTTTCGCTTGAATTTCACTCAAATTTCATACAAATTTAGGTGAAATTCAAGCGAAAGCGATTTCTGTGGCACCCTTGAAATTGCCCAAAAAATATAAATACAGTGGCTCACAGCTTAAAGTATGCAGGTCAAATTTTGACATTTAAGGCTTATTTGAGCCGTTATCGTTAACATATTTTCATCAATGGAATGGTCATTTAAATTCCGTTTGAATGACACAAAACTTTCTTTAATCCATTAAGTTCCCTTTGAAAATTTCAAATTTTTGTAATAGTCTAGTTTTTAAACTTTTTTCCTAGATTTTTCACAAAAAATATTTTGATGCAGAAAATTTTATTAAACAATTCTAAGTGTAACTGCAAAAAAAATTTTCAAATATATTTTTGCTACTATTTTTTTGGAATAAAATCTCCATGTGTGTTTCCCTGAAAATTTTTTGGCAACGACGCGATTATTTGATCGAATAATCGATTAGTGTTTCAAATAATCGCAACACATTTTACGATACAATTAAATCGCCAATGGAAGCAAAATAATCGATTATTGTGTATCATATGATTAATTGTGCCATCCCTACATATGGGCATGAATTTAGAAAGAAAAAATCCTCTAGCTATTTCGATATTTTTTATAGAATTATATTTTTAAAACATGGATACTTTTTCAGCTTACTATCCAATACCAAAGCGATTATATAAACTTGTATGTTGCCGGTCTCTTTGCAGGTGCCGGGCTCCGATAGCGTCACTCGACTGTATGGAGGAGTTCAGTGGTACGGGCGGTCATCTTGATTTCGGTATCGAATTTCTCACTATTATATAACCTTATAATTTTTTGTTCTTTTAGTTGATTCTCCTCGATTGCTTGGCTTGTTATCTATATACATATCTTTTAGAAACTGTATATCATAAAATCACATTTGTACATACATATAAAAAAGACATCGCAAACAAATTAAAAATACTCGTACTTTTTCACTTGCACACATTTCAACTCTGACTAGAGGTGCACGAAAATTGAGTCTTCTGATCATAGCACGACTCACACCGAGAAAAACTAAACAAACCATTTTCCATAAAAATCATATGAGCACCCGAATTGGAAAACACAATAATTTAATACCCAACCTTTTTTCTGTACGTTTTATTGACTAACTGCATGTTTATTCAGTTTTTGGGATAGATATAGCTCTAATATCATGTTTTCCGATTGTATTAACAATCACCTACAAGTTCTGAAATCATTTATATATCATAGGGCCGTTTTTTCAATGTACATATAAACTGTATCTAAGATATAATTAAAAATATGACAGTGATTTCTATACATTTTACGTCAAAATATATTTTCAATAGTTGTCAAACACCTTATTTAGACTTTAAAAGTAATGACTCAGTTAAAAACTGTGTAGGGCATATCTTAATATTATCTAATTCAAATCAAAATAGATTTCTTTTATAGTATTTGCAATTAAAAAAAATTTAAAACTTAAATTTTATTTTCAATACTGTTTCCCATGTCAAAGAAATGAAGATAGATAAGCAATAGAGATCATAAAATCTAGTTGGAAAAATATAAAAGAATCCTAAAAGATATACAAAAATTGTTGTGAATTGGATTTTATTTTTTGAGCGATTTTTATAAAACTTTCATGTATAATCGTTGTGTGAATCGAAATACCATTTTCATTTCTTGGCAATTAAATTACGTAGTTTGTTTTATTTTTTCTGTAGTTCTTTTAATCTCTTGATTTAGTTATTTGCTGGTTATTGCACGTTTTTCTGATCGGAAAACAGAGTTTTGGTCATGGAAATCGCTAACAAAGAACTGAATAATTTTCTTCCCATTGCATGCAAACAAACAAACCAACCAAAAAAAAATCTAAAAATCCAACCCAACCCTGACATACTGATATCAATATGTTGGACTGTTGTTGCCCTTCCCCGCCAACCGTCACAGGCCGTTCGATAAGCCTCGGCTCGAATCCGGCGCTTCCGTTGCGGCACGGCTCGACGCCGACTCCGGGATTGCGGTACAAGAATCTCGGGAAGAGCGGTCTCCGCATATCGAACGTGGGCCTGGGCACCTGGCCGGTGTTCTCGCCGGGCGTCAGTGATGAGCAGGCCGAGGCAATACTCAAGTTGGCCATTGACAGCGGCATCAATCTCTTTGACATCTCCGAGGCGCATTCCGAGACGGAAATCGGCAAAATATTACAGCGCACTGGTTGGAAGCGCACCACATATGTGATCACAACGAAGGTCTACTGGAGCACCAAGTGAGTTGATGCTTTAGGCGACACATTTTGATATTGTAAAACACGATCAATCGATTTATCTGTAGATCCGAGGAAAGGGGACTTTCCCGCAAACACATCATCGAATGCGTGCGTGCAAGTTTGCAGCGTTTGCAGTTAAATTACATCGATATTGTCATCATCCATAAGGCGGATCCCATGTGTCCCATGGAAGGTGGGTAGCTCTAGACCAAACTCTTTATTTATATATTTACGTAACTAATGAAATCGACATAAAGGAAAAATATTAAAATTTGTATTGTATTTTATTTAAATTGAAATATATACGTACTATATATTAGCATTTATATCAATATTCATATTTAAGTTTTAATTACTGCTAAAAACTAATCTTTATCTTTTAGAATACAGATTAAGTCAAAAGGAGTATATTGCAATCTCTAAATCTTTTTACTACAAATTCCTTGCAGGCGTGCCACAGAAATCGCAAGCGAATTAGAGTTCCGCAAAAGCATTTCCGCACGGAAATTTCCGAGGTGCCACAGAACCTCGAGAGATTTAATTTTTTTTTTTTTTAGCATTTTCACCAACCTTTTTGAAGTAGGCTGCTAAGGGCTGACACCTTCTCAGATTAAATTACCCAAAAATTTGTTTAGCAACTGTTTTTAAGGTTTTCATTGCAGAACAATAAGTTAAAAATAAAAAAATTTTAAGGCAATTGGCGCGACAAAACAAAAGTTACTCGACAACTCTAACGACTGTCTGCCATTAGTCTGGCAACCCTTCGTGATAAATGTTTTTACAAGTTGCACAATAAGTTATAGGTTTTTTTCGGTAAAACTTGATTTACCTCAAAAGAGCTAGTTTTTGAATGCTTAATTTGAAGAAAACAAAAGTGGTTCCATATAAAAATATATGTATTTCAAATACCTTACTTCGAATTCTGACTAAAAATGTGGCATTGCTGCCCCTGACTTCGAAAATCTAAATCGAACTAGGTGGCAGCATCGGACGCCAGCGGATTTTGCTCTAGTTTATTTCGCGTAAAATTATTCTGCGAATTGACCTGTGGCACAGCGAAATGAAATTGAGGTGAAATTCAAGCGAAAGCGATTTCTGTGGCATCCCTGATAGTTAATATATTAATACTTTTATCAATATTTATATTGAAGCTTTTAATAATTACCTAAAACTAATCTTTATCTTTTAAAAGTGTGTTTTGAAATTTAGTATCTGTTTACTACAAATTCCTTGCAAAAGTCTATTACAGCGATACTTATATCAATATATCCAATTTCCCTGTCTATTTTTACTGCCAATTCCTTGTAGAAGTGGTGCGCGCCATGAGCTATGTCATCCAGCAGGGCTGGGCCATGTATTGGGGTACAGCGCGATGGTCTCAGGTCGAGATTATGGAGGCGTATACGAATTGTCGGCAATTTAATTGCATTACGCCGATCGTAGAGCAGTCCGAGTACCATATGTTCTGTCGGGAGAAGTGTGAACTCTATTTGCCGGAGATGTACAACAAAATTGGGGTTGGCCTGATGGCCTGGGGACCCCTGTCCATGGCATTGAGCGATACACAGAATGGGGACAAGCTCTTTCTGCCCAAGGGATCGTTCAAAACGAAGAGCTTCTCGTGGACCGAAGATGAGATCAATCGGAATGTAAGCATTTGAAAAGTGTTAAATAAAGTTAAATCAATTTTTAACCGAATATTTTTTTATATATATTTTTTTTTGTAGGCTGCTTTATCGCCGCAGGGCAGCTGGGGCAAGGATCGTATTGAGGAGGGACGACGCCATTGTGATCGTTTGCGTGACTTGGCCGCATTGGCCGAGAAACTGGGCTGCAGTCCCACGCAGCTGTCCATTGCCTGGTCGCTGAAGCATGAGCCCGTACAGTGCCTTCTGCTGGGCGCCACATCGGCGGAGCAACTGCATCAGAGTCTACAATCGCTGCAGGTGAGTTGCGCACGCTTCCATTTTATACTCGGGAGTGTTTTATAACAGGAGTGTTATAGCTAGGGTTGGCAAAACAAATTTATTAATCGATTATTGAATCATATGATTAATTTAAGCTACGCGAATATTAATTGAAACTAATCGACGAAAAATAAAAATAATCGATTAATCAAATGAATAATTTTTGTTGCAGTTTTTTTAAAAAATATTGTGTAATGCAATGCCATTGTACCATTGTATAGCAAAAAAATTAAGAACAATAATAAAATGTAAAGTATGCAGGTCACATTTTGACATTTAAGGCTTATTTGAGCCGTTATCATATTTTAACATATTTTCATCAATGGCAACGTCATTTAAATTCTGTTTGAATGACACAAAACTTTCTTTAACCCATTAAGTACCCTTCGAAAATTTCAAATTTATGTAAAAGTCTACTTTTTCAACTCGATTTTTCTTTGATTTTTCACAAAAAATATTCTGATGCAGAAAATTTTGGTAAACAATTCTTAGAGTGACTGCAAAAAAAAATTTTCAAATATATTTTCGCTACTATTTTTTTGGAATAAAATCTCGATGTGTGTTTCCCTGAAAAATTTTGGCAACGACGCGATTATTTGATCGAATAATCGATTAGTGTTTCAATTAATCGCAGTACATTTTACGATACAATTAAATCGCCAATGGAAGCAAAATAATCGATTATTGTGTATCATATGATTAATCGTGCCAGCCCTAGTTATAGCTGAGTAGCAATGTATGTATGTAAAAAAGGCAGAAGGAGAAAACAGAATATATACTTTTGAGCAGCGTCAAAAGTCAAGTTGATAAAGCTATATCCGTCTCACTGACTGAAATGAAGTTTAAAAGAGCTTCAGTCGGGTGATAAAGCAAGCTAGGATTTCTATAACTGGTTCTATTGGCTCAATTGCAAATAAGAGTTGTGGTATGACTTTAAAATACAATTTTAAAAGCCTGTTTCAGTTTAAATTTTTATTATAAAAAATTTAAAAAACAAGTTAAAAGTATTTTAAAACGAAAAATGTTGAACTGTTTTAATTTTTTTATATTTTTAATATAATTATTTTTTTGCAATGAAATTTATTTTTATGTGAAACCATACCTTATTTCAACACCGAAACATACAAAAACCGGTTCACCTTTATTCGAAGATTTTGCGTAACCGATAACCGAAAAAATAAATGCGAACATAACCGAAACCGTAACTGAAACCGATATTCGTTTCGGTCTTAATCCCAGCTTTAAAGTCTACCACAGACTAGTATTATCGAAGGATTTATTAGGTCCTTAATTTAATGTTTAATGATAATTTTTCTCTGATCTGCAAATATTGATCTCAAATCTGTAATATAATTTGTATATACATATCTATAAATCTTTAATTTGCATTCATTTTGTTGTACTTTTCATTGGTTTTGAATGTGTGATGTATTTGCAGCTTTTGCCGCGCTTATCGTCGAGCGTGATGCTGGAATTGGAGCGCATTTTAGAGAATAAACCAGTGCGTCCGCCAATGATATCGACGTTGGCGCTTCGGTGACAATCAGCCTGCCCGCAGGGCCCGCTTAGCCTCAGTGGCGGCGGACCCTGCGGCGCCGATTCGCCGAAGCATGAGGAGGAGGCGTTCATCGAGGAGGCGGATGCCAAGGAGGCTGCCAAGCAGGGTTTCTGTGTTATTCAGTGACGAAAGGAGTCCTTAGATAATGATAATAAATTTTTGAAAGTGATTAGCAGTAAAACTAGCCTAAGTAGCAATACTATGACAACAACAATAAGCAAGCATGAGTTACAGCAACAACAACAGCTACAACAACAACAGCAACAACAACAGCAGCAACATGCCATGATAACAACAACAACAGCAACAGCAACAACGGAACCACTAAGTGGTGCCATGCAGTTACAATTCGATACGCTTAACAACAATGACATTGCCACTGTTACAGTCACCGCCAGCTGCGATGAGCCGCAGCACAGCGCCCTCGACACTGCCCACAATCACGCATCGGCAACGCAGGCCAAAGTCCTTAAGCGTCGCTCCCTGCTCAACTTCAAGTCCTTTGATTTTCACATCAAGTCGCTGTACAGTGGCTTACGTGCAACTGGCGCCAGTGGTGCCAGTGGTGCATCCGCCTCACAGTCCCAGTCGCAGTCGCAATCGCAGTCGCAATCGCGTTCCTCATCGCTGGACGTCACGGCAACGGCAATTCCACGTCGCATTCCGCCGCATTTGCGCATCGAGGGCGTCGACGCGGATCCAGATCCGGAACCGGAATCAATGAAATTGCTGCTGGACTATTCAGCATCTCCGTTAACGCCGCGACGCAATTCGAGCACACAGTTGCTGCCCATTAATCCAGACTCGTCCTTTTTGTCGCCTTACTATCTGTCGCCCTACATGGCAGTGGGTGGTGGTGCTGGTGGTGGGGCTGGTGGGGCAGCGGCCAACACAGCTGGCGCTGACTGCGGCTCGGGCAACATACGACGCTCCTCGACCTCGGACATTGTCAGCTGTCGACGACGCGGCTCCACCGCGAGCGGCAACAGCAGCAGCAGCAGGCGGCCGAGCACCTCGGATCTGCTGAGGCGGGCGCGCGAGAGGCGTGGTAGTGAGGCGCGCATGGGACGCAGCGTGTCGCACAGCGCCATGCGGGGCATGGGCGGCGGCGGTGGCGGTGGCTGCATGGGCGGTCGACGCACCAGCATGGCGTTCTAAAAAAAAAAACCAAAAAAATATAAAAAAAAAAATATTTAAAAATATTTAAATAAAAACAAATTAAAAATCAGCTGACACAAAATGGCGCTTATGAAATTTTTAGAAACTAACAAGAACAACAACAACATCCACAGCAGTGAGTAAGATGTTTTTTTAAAAGCAATTAAAGTGCTTACATGAATATGTACACTTACTAATAATAAATACAAAATGCCTAGTGTAATACAGATCATTTCAGCTGCCCTATAAACTCACTTTCCCCTCACAACGACGTACATATAACCATCTCGTTCTCACTAACGCTTAACGAGTCCCTAGTCGAACGCTTTCTCTTTCACTCTCGCTCGTAAATTTGCCTCCATTTTTGATGACAATATTAGATCCTAACTATTCACAGCTATCAACAATTTTATTTCATTTGTTTAGAATGCGCTTTCGCTTTTTGCATTATGAGTATTACACTCACACACACACTCTCACACACACACACACACACACAAGCACAATTAATAATACTATTTAAAATGAAAATCGAAAAGCAAAAGAAAAACATTAACCTTATGTGAATGCTCATATCAACTTAACAAAAAGCAAATACAAGAAGCCAAAAATACAAAAGAAAGAAAAATCGAAGCTTTTTTTTATTAAATTAGCTAAACATAATTAAAATTAAGCTTAGACGGCGAACAGCGATAACAAAATTCATCAAGTAAACAATTTTAGCTAATGAATAATTAACAATTTGAATCAAATCTTATATAGGACATATAACATTATGTAGTTAAAAATCAATTTGAACTTAACGAAAAAAAAAACAAAAATAATGCAAATAAATAAATTTAAAATCAATAACGTTTTTTTCTAAGAAAGAACAAGAATAAACAAATGCCTTTTATTAACAACAACAACAATGAACAAGAAGTTTATATATTTTAAATACGTGCATAAAAAAAATAATATGAAATTGAATTGTTAAACACAAAATGCATCAATTGATATGCAAGAAGTAAAAAAACAAATAAATAAATCCCTGCCTCACACACATAAATACACACACTCACACACACACACACACACACAGGTACATCGCTCAATACACATTTTGTTAACAGATTTTTCAGTCAGCCTTGAGATACTTATGCATATATAATGAAAGATACATACATATGTATATATGTAGATACATAGATACATGCATAATTGTGCTAAGTATTTAGTATGGTTGTATGTATACAACGCATATTTACAAATACATATACAACAAATCCATGCATATATATACACACATACATACAAGCATATGTATATATGTGTATGTTTTATCATTCAAGTACATAAAGTCTTTTCACATACGGACTGTGATTTCACGTAAAGTAAAATATACATATAAATATATATACATATATATTTAAAATTTAATAAAATACAATTAAATAATTATAACAATTCAAATATTATTAATAATGATAAATTATAAATTTATAATGTATAACATTTAGTTTAATTAACACTGAACAAGTTAGCAAAAGTATATTAATGAACTTAGTTAATTAATTAAATACATGATGTAAACTTAGCTGAGCTCTAACATTTTTAGACCAGTTAACAATTTGCATACAACAACAACAACAACAACAACAGCAACAACATTTAGAATGAAAGTAAGAAAATTAGAAAAATAGAATGAAAGAAAGTGCATACTATATTTGACACTTATGTATTCACAATTAAAATGCGTTTGCGTTTGCCTTAAATACCATATAACATAATATCTACTTATATTACATACATATGTATGTGTGTATAACAGTTGAACAGTTATTACCATATGTATAACAGTGTGGTGCATCAATTAATTTGTTGCTTTATCAGGCCGGTTTCCTCAATCTTCAGTTGAATTACGATTGAGCTGTTGCCTGATTCCCTTTCTCTCTCTCTATCCCTCGCTTCCCTTAATCTCTCTCACTCCTTCTGTCGAACTATCGCTATCGCTTTCTTTTTCTTCATTTTTAATGCTAACTGGTGCTTGAGAAATCGTGCCTACAATAGTAATATTGATATAACATTATAAATGCAACTTGATGATATTTCAAAATTAGTTCAACAAACAACAGATAATGGTACTTTTTTTATAAATTACCATAAGAATAACATTTGCATTTTTTTCTAGTTAATCCGTCCTCAGTAACGGCCAACAGTTAGGAAGCGCGTTCGCCATAGTCGAGAATTCTCGACTAGTCAATACCCTGTACCCAAGTGAATTTGATCATCCAACCAGCAGCAGCTTCAATCTTCGTAGTATAATGAAACCAAACTAATAATAATATTAATAAACAAAAAAACTCGTAGTGCATCCAAATATATAATATTATTAAAATTATTATTATTATATACAAATATAATAGATTAATGACACAACAGTTTTATTAAAGAACATATAGAGAAGCTAAGCGAAAGTAATAGAAATCGCAATTAAACTGGCGAAGATGGGATGGACGGACATAGCTTTATGAACTCAAAATAAATATAAGTACGCCGATCAATACAAATAAAATACAAATATGGAGCCTGGCACGTCTATTTCTGCAAAAAAAACAACAACAAAACGGAAAACTAATAGGGCCGTTCCGGTTTTCACTTTCACATCGATATCAAACAAATATCGAAAGTGATGCTGAAATGGTCCTGTATATAAGTACGGTACATATAACAGATACACAGAGGTTTGTTATAATTTCAATTGCAATACCCTGTGCCCATTTCCACATGGCACATTAGTTAATTGACCCAACTGACTGCAACTCTTATAGCTTGTGTGATTCTGACTAACTTTCAATGCTGAATTAACTATATATAATATTGTTCAAATTCAATTGTTTGACCGCCACCCCTTTTCAGTCTTTGAGTCTATGGGTACAGGGTCATAGGATTTAGGTTAGACGACGAAGCGCATTGTATGTTTAAATGGATTGATGCCAATGGAAAGCAATAACAGGCGATAGTAAGTGTCGGTGAAAAGTTCAACTAATTAGTAAATGTATGAAGCAATAAAAAACAACAACCCAAACAAATCAACATAAAATAATTAGCAGGTGCATTGTAAATGTTATTTTTTGGTCAGTTGTTATTAATCCGTAGCTAGTAAATTACAGCAAATAATAAAAATCAAATGAACAACTTTTTAAAATGCCAATTGTAGCATGTGAAAAGCAAAGCAATGAAACAAAAAGTATTAACAAAAGAGCATATGCGCATGTGCGGCAGGATAAGAATAATAGAAACAAAAACCAAAAACTAAAAATAAATAATTAATTAATAATAATAAAAGGGATCTAGTCAACAAATTTTACTTTACACAACAGAATGTTAAAATATTCAAACATAACAATAAATAAATAATTAGGTAAAATAATGAAAAGCATACATCAATTATTTAATGTATATTAAAAAACTAAGCAGGAAAAAAACAAAATTTAATAAAAATATATACATATAAGTAAAAGTAACGCCAATAGTTGAAGAAATGCATTAATAAGTACGAATATCTAAAAGTTATTTTCTTATCGAACCTGGCAATAATAATTCTAGCAATAAATATTTGCATACGCCTCTAATAATAATACTACTTAATAATAATAATAATAATTTAAAAAACTCACATTTACAGTCATTTCGATAATAATTATTATAATAAACACAACATGAAAATCAAAAAGAAAACCAAAATAAAAATGAAAATAAAAATGTCGCATCTATGTATGGATCGAAATCTTTATATGTACTTACTATATCCACTTGTGTGTATATAGTATGAGTACACGAATGTTATGTGAATTTGGCGGGTCTGACCATCAGGCATGTGACATGCTAAACGCTAACCCAGAATACTTTCAGAATAAAGGACGTCATTTAAAATAATGTAAGCAAAAGCAAAAAAGAAAAAAAAAATAACAAAAAATCAAATTAAACTGATGTAATCACAACATTGTTTTGTTATTTTACTACACACACGAAAAGATATTTAAAAATGAAACCATCAAAAAAAAAAGAATGGAAAACAAAATGAAAATAAGCAACTTTATATACGTATGTTATGAATCGGTTGCTATAAAAATCTACATATATTTGCTTTATAATAATGACGATGAATGCGTAATTAAACAAGAGCAAATCGTTTACACTTCACTTTAAAATACATTTAATATTAACAATTCTAAAGCCCAGAAATGGTTATAACAACAAGAAAGGCAATAACACAGCTCAAATTCTGAGAACTTATATAAAAATACAATCTCTTATCTTTCAATCAACAAAAGCCTCATGATTTTCGTCTATATTTTCCAAGGAACTTAAGTATTAATTTATTTATTTAAGAAAGTTAGCTTTTATTCGCAAAATACCGGCCAACATAGGCCCGAGGCCTTCGGCTGGTTCTATTTATTTATTTGAAACTTTTTGTTTAAAAGAAGAGTCGACATGCACACTATTTTTAGGATAAATCTTGAGACACGTTTTGGAACACCATAGAACTTTTTAACAAAAAACTAAAACATAAGAGTTATTGGTTGATTTTTATCAAAAAATTATTTTTAATTAAATTAAAATTAATTTAAATGACAAAAATCAAAAACAGTTATTATTTTTCAATTTTTATATAAAAATTAAACCCTAACTCTTATTTCGAATTTTTATTATAAAAATTGACACATAACTCTTATTTGTCAATTTTTATTATAAAAAATAAAAAAAAAATCAAATCGGAATATCTTTTGAACCAAAGAAGTCACATCATATATAGACCTTCATATAAGATCTACGCATTAATACCTTTCAGTTGATATATAATATGTATGTACAAAAGCATATACAAAAAATGATTTCAACTAAGCAAACCAGATGACTAAAGTGAGTTTCAAATATTTAAGTAGAGTTTTCTTATCGTATTTATCAGGGATGCCACAGAAATCGCAAGCGAAATAGAACCACTCGGTAACCCCAGCAATTGTCTGTCATTAGTCTGGTTACTCTTCGTGAAAAATGTTATCACTAATTGCACAATAAGTTAAAGGTTTTTTTCGGTAAAACTTGATTTACCTCAAAGAAGCTATTCTTTTAATGCTTTATTTAACGAAAGCAGAAGTGGTTTCATATATATTTTTTAAATACTTTTCTTCGAATTCTGACAAAAAAATGTGGCATCGCTGCCCCTGACTTCGAAAATCTA
This sequence comes from Drosophila recens, assembly GCA_037043495.1. NCBI lineage: Eukaryota > Metazoa > Arthropoda > Insecta > Diptera > Drosophilidae > Drosophila > Drosophila recens. The sequence goes on along the minus strand of JBAMBJ010002693.1, from coordinate 24,651 downwards.
AATCGGACTAGGTGGCAGCATCGAGCGCCAGTGGTTTTAGCGCTAGTTTATTTCGCGTAAAATTATTTTGCGAATTGATCTGTGGCACAGCGAAATTAAATTGAGGTGAAATTCAAGCGAAAGCGATTTCAGTGGCACTCTGTATATTCAGACATGTACCTACATATATCAGAGCGGGGAGCTCGATTTAGATTTTTTACCCATGGTTACTTGGGCAAATCTTCTTAGAATTCTTTGTAGATTACGATTTTGGCAACAGCTTGATGAATTTTTTGCCCATACAATTTGACCCACTTAAAGTGTCAACCAAATACAAGTAAGTATAAAATGGAACAAGTTCTTTTCTTGGTGATTTTCATCACTTCTAAATATAATATGATCATAATCTGCCCCAGCTGCCTACACCCTTTAAAAAATACAGATGCTCAACATTATATTTTACACACAAAACAAAAAAACAAAAAATCACACAAAATTGTAAGTAGCAAACAAATTAAAGCAGACTTGCAGTCAAAATGAAATGAGCACCGCACAAGCTACTCGTAATAATGAAAATGTTGTTAAGTGGACACTCGCTACTCCTTGTCCACAATGGCGTTCATGAGTGGGCCACTCAGCTCGGAACGCAGTGCAATCTTGGCGAATTTGTTGGCTTGATATTTGGAGTAAACGGACCTCAGTTTGACATGAGGCGCCTCTCGCGCCAACTTTGCTATTTGTCGTGTAATGGGGCGCAGATGCTGCTCCGTATAACGGGAGTGTTGCATCAGGGTGGTTGTCCAGTGGCTGCCATTGAATCCGGTGGCAGCTCTGGCGTTGCCATTGAGCAAGTGCAGCGATAGATACAACGAAGCGGCGGCAATCTCAGATGGCTTGTAGCTGCTCAGACCGTAGTCCAGGGTGGACAGTTCCAGGAAGTACTTGGACATCGCATGATGAGCTTCCTCAGCTTTGGCGGCCTTCGAGAAGCGGCGCAGAAAGTGAATGGACAAGGGACGCGACAGATTGTTATCAATGGCTTTGAGGATCTGCAGCTCCATCAGACGAATATCTCGATCGGTATACGCATTATCAGCGATATAGGCATAATCAGCAATGACTGGCGGCCTTCTGACTTCTTCGTATTTGGTGGCTATAAACAGAGCCGTAACTCCCACCAACTGAAAGTATTGACGTTTTGTGGTATTGACCACTTGCAGATAACGATCGATTATGGCCACGGCCAGATGAAAGGTTTCGGTGACCAATTGGAACTGCAAATGGACCTCGTTGAGCCAATCGATGAGCACTGCTCGCATTCCGCTGGTCACCTCCAGTTGTTGGGCCAAATGATTTACCCTAATGGGCAACTGATTCTCGAGCTCAAACAGATGATTGTAAATATCGCTGACATACTCCGATACCAAGATCAAATGCTTCTGATCACCAGCATCGATATCTTCCACATCCACCAAGCGTTGAATCACAGCAGGAATTGCTCCTTTTTTGTGGACAAGGGACGAGGCAGTTTCCTTCTTTTGCATCTCAGGGTTGACCAATTCTTTCTTCTTTAGCACAACAGCCACTTTGGCTTTGTCAGTCAGAGATTCTCTCATTGTTGTTGTAGTTGTTGTTGTTGTTGTTGTCTTTACTTGAACTACATTATAATTAAAATTTGGATTGCTTACACCCAGAGGCTGTTTTTTCCAGTATGCATCTTTCAGTTCATTTTGTGCCACGTTTTTGGCAGCAATTTTACAATTGAATCCAAATTTCTGTATTTCGGCCAAAGCAACACGCTTTGGGGCTGCCTCGTTTGCCGACACTGTCAATTTCTTCACCTGCACTTGTGTTTTATCATATTCCTCGGTAACATTCTCGTCCATGCGCATTTTCTTTGCAATATCCAACATGCTTAAAGTTTTCTTCTAATTTTTTTCTATTTTTTCTTTACACAAATATAATAAGCACAATTTATTGTTTTTTAATTTCTAAATACACAAATGTTCTAAAAATGTTTTTTTTTTTAATATTCTAATACTCTTTTGTAGCTTGCTTTAAATTGCAAAAATATAATTTACAACGTTTAGTTCAACGATTGCTATAGTTGTTACAACTTTTGAGTTATGGATTTGTAAAAGCCCACATAGTTTAATGTGTACAAGAATAAATAATGGTGAGTTAGGCTCTTGTACTAAAAAAAAGTAAGTGTCCATCTTGACTAAAATCCTAAAATTTATCTAAAGCACATGCTTTTGTGATGTCGTGGTTTAAGGTTTACCATTTGGTAAAATTTTTTAATTGTGCATTATTCTTATCAAAAATACGCTTTGAATGACACCTCGATCATTAAAATCCGACCAGTGGCTCAAAAGATAATTAATTTTGAAATTTTAAGTGGCCTTCCGAGATAAAAGTCAGTCTGTCTGTTTTTAGTTTGTTTTCAAACGATACAAGCTACAGATATGTTGTATATGTCGTTGAAAATGTATTTTAAAGAGCTCTAAGACTTACTATTTATTTTAACTAAGGTACCCCACATAAAGGATTTTAATATGAAGCATAGTTGATTTTAATATGAAACAAAGTTGATTTTCATATGAAATATATTTGATTTAATAATAGTTGACCATAGTGGATTTAAATATGAAACAAAGTTGATTTTAATATGAAACATAGTTGATTAAAATATGAAACATAGTAGTGAATTTAAATATAAAACGTATTTGATTTACATATGAAACATAGTGGTTTTAAATATGTTACATAGTTGAATTTAATATAATACATAGTTGATTGAAAATGTAGCGCAAAGTGCCGAAAGCCAAAATTTTTTTTTAATAATTTATGTTTAAAACTTAATATTATTCGTCACAAAATTGCATATCAGATATTTTGTGGTATGAAAATGTTTTCATCACTAGACTCGTAAAGAGGTTTTTTTTATAATATTTAAATCAATACAATAATGTTACTTGTGAATGGTCAAGGCCTTATACACTTTTTTCACTACAAATTTTGCGCACTCTCTCTGCTCTTTTACAGATAATTTTCCAATATTTAAAAATTTTTCTTTGTTGCCTACAAAACTCCAAGCAAATGTATTTTTAAATAAATTTGAAGTAACTTTTTAGTGAAAAATAGTCTATGGTATTAATAATTTTATGCCTATTTTTCAATTTCCAAAGAAACTTAAATTGTTTCTCTGTTTTTTTACTCTTTTTCCTAATATTAAGTAATGTGAATTTCGGGTTTAAATAATTCTCAATCCAGGATAAATGTTTGTAAGTTAATTAGTTATTTAAGAAAGTGCAAAATATATACATATGTACATACATAGAAAATAAATGCTCTTCCAATAAAATGCACTCTTTATCTATTGGTTTATTTTTATTTATTTTTGTCGCTCTAAAATTAAAAATGTGAATTTTTCAAATAAATAAATATGGCGGCAAGCAGGTGCTGGCTGCTCTTCTTCTTCCACTTCTTTGCGCATGCGCAGAGCATACAAATAATCGATGAATCGCAGCGCAAATCGATAGCATGTATCGATAGTAGCTCAGCAGTGTGACGCCATCGATTGCTGGCACAGTTCACATCACTTGCTAAAATACAAATTATAGTTTTTAATTCAGCGAAATAGCAAATTGCACATGCTGTGTGCTTTTTGCTTTCTGCTTGTGTTGTTTGAGTGACTCGAGACAAGGAGAAGTTCAGGCAAGAAGAACAACGAATTTCCGAATCAATTTTGAAGTCAGCACGGAAGTCAGGACAGTGGCTCTGTCCCTGGCCACAACAGCATGATAAAGATGCAGGTGGAGGCGGAAAATGAGAAGGAAAAGGAGATGGAAATAGAGACAGAGACGGAGACGGAGATGAACAGTTTGTCAACATCAACATCAACACTAGTGGCTGAGGTTCATTTAAATCAAAACGCAGATACAAATTCAAATGTCGCAACGCAGATTGAAGTGACAGAGCGTAAGTTTTGTTTTGTTTATGTTTGTTTTCAACTACAGTTAGTCAAGAAATTGTTTAGACAAGGTAAATAAATTTAGATTTATTTTGGTTTAATTTTAAAAAATAATTAAACCCAATAGAAGTATATTTTCGCATTTTTTATTATGTTTATTTGAAGAACAAATTTAATAACATGGGAATAACATTTATAGAAAATGTTTTTTTTTTTGTTTGCAATATAAAATGTGTAAATCTATTCTATTGATTTCATTATTTATAGTTAAATCCAAAGATTATCAATATTGTTTATATTTCAACTGTTAAAGTTAGAAAAACATTGAAGAAGTTGTTTCTGGTTCAAAGAAGAATTATAATAAATTTAGAAAGAAATTTAAAAAACTGAGTTTATTATTTTGTCAAAAGATTATCTTGACTAGCTGTATGTATTTTCTATTGATTTGTTTAATTAATTTGTTTATATTGTCCACAGCAAAGCAACAACAACAACAACAACAAACAGTCTGTCTGTCAGTCGCTGAGAAACTTCGACGCTTCTGTTACATTGGCACTTTTGACGTGCCCATTTTTGCACCCAGCACTTTGGATCTGACAGTCGAGAATCATTTTCCAATCTTACTAGAACTATGCGCTCAGATCGGTCAGAGGGAGTTAGTCGAGTGTCTGGGCAGCGTGCTCGGCGCTGGAAATGCCGAGCAGTTGCCGCGCCGTGATGAGGCCTTGTTCGTGCTGGCCGTTTTTTTGTCCACGTGCCGTGATGACAAGGAACGAACCGCGGCGCGAGGACACTTTCCCCTGCTGGTGACGAGTGGCAAGGATCTGCTGCTGTTTGTCAAGTTTGTGAAGCGCGTGCAGAGCTTAATGAAACGCAAGACGCCGTTTAGTCGAACCATCCGCAAGGCCGTCATCGACTGGTACAAGCTGCAGCCGCTCGAGAGACTGTTGGAGATGTGGTCGCTGAGCGACTGTGAGTATTGCACCCATCGCGATCTGTTGTTCCATTGCCACTACACGAGTGAGAAATTTGACATGGATATTCTCGCCGCCTTGCGTCTGATATTTACGCCCCCCAAGGAGGTGATTTTGTGGCCCGATCATCTGGATCCGTTGATCAACTTTAAGGAACTAATTCTGGGCATAGCCAAAGTGCGTCTTGCTCAGAAGCCGGAGGAGGCCTTACCCATTGTTCAGCAATTGCATCTTGGCTATCAACATGTTCCGCGTATCCTATTGACTGATCCACAGTTGCTCAACATTTTACTGCCCAAAATGACGTACGATCAGCTGCTGGAGACCTGGCAGAAATTCCTCAATGTATTCAAGGTTCATCGCAACGATCAGCGCAGCTACACCGAGCTGTTCTTCGAGGAGTCCAAGCTGCGGGATGCCAATGTGGAGCCAATTCGTCTGCTCATCCAGGAATCACGTGTGATTAAGCGCAACAGAGTCGTGAGTTCTTATACAAATGTTAATTATCATTCATTATTACGTTACAGATGGATAGATTAAATAGTATATATATTTTTGATCATATCTAGACATGTCCGTCTAATCCGGAGCCTGCCGGATCAAATTATATCTTGAGATATATGAATTTATTTCTGACATAAAAACAATGAATCTTATTTAAAACTTTCGTATGAAGAACTTTGATTGTTTTGTTTGCTTTTTCAAGTAAACTCGCAGTTTGTTTCTTTGGTATTGTCCTACATATCCATATCAAAGTTAAGTTTAAATCAGTCGATTATATTATAAACATAGGTGTCATAGGAACAATCTCACGCAACTCAAACTTTTTTTCTTGAGCTATATCAATCAATCTCCCATATTGTGTACTTGGTATTGTTTTATTCATCTGGAACATATTAAGATTATATTTAGACCACTATATCATTAAGATTACTTGTTCATTCATTCTTTATTGCTCCACAGGTCACAAGAGGCGTTGTTCCCGCTGTCCAGTCAACCTTTATGAACAATTTGTATAAGCGTTCCTTTGGCTTGAACAAAGCTGTCGGCTTGCGTTTACATATTACCATAAATCTGGAAAAGTGCTACATAGGCAGTATGTAAATGATGGCAATTACAAAATAATATTTTTATGTCTAACACTGAAACTATTTTGCAGAATATCTAAATGGACGCTGGCGATCAGTGAAATATCTGGACGCAGTTCTTGCATTTGCCTTTGGCTATTACAAGACCGAATCGCAGGTAAATGTACAAATTTGGTATGACAAAAGCGGCAAGTTGAAACAGTTGCCTTGGACTCCGACCATGACGGTAGATGAGGCCAAAACCTGCTGTGAAAAGCAACAGGTATGTCTACTTATTTGAAGTATTATCAATTCTTGGTCGCTCATGCGAAATCCGAATACTTTCTGTTGAAATTGTCAAGGCAAAATAACTTAGAATAATATTTAAAGACAAACTTAATTATGAACAAACAAAAAAAGGCGAAAATGAGGAAATTTAACTTAGATAAAACAATCATACTACAAAGTTTATTAATACAGTCGAACTTCCCTAACTCGAATCACCATTATCCAAGAAAAAAGTTCGAGTTAGGGAGACTTCGAGTTAGGGAATTTTTTTTTTTTAGTGTTTTAAAAGAAACTACAAATGCATTCAATCATAAGTACAATTCAAATTTAAATTTTTTCTGTTATTTTCAACAAAAAGGGATTCCAGTTTGTTCAAGACCTGTTAATATTCTCAAAAATTGGTTTCTTAGTTCTTTTGCCGTATCTAGAATAAGTTCCCTTTTCAAATGTCATCATAATTAATATTGCATTTTTTAATATAATGAAAAATGTTTTTGCTGAGATACCACATTTTTCAGCAACTTTAATTTATTTGGTCTACTTTCAAATTCCTGAACTACTAATAAGTTTGAATATTATACAAAGAAATACATTACGAACATCTTTCCTATAGCAATTTCACAAGCTTAAGTAATTTTTGATGCAATATTCTATCATATTTCATTACCATATGCTAATGTAAATCAATATAACATATTCAAACAATCCGGTCACAAAAGTATAAAATAGAAACTAAAAAAAATTCAAACTTTGTTGGAGATTTTCTCGAAAAGTTCGACTTACAGAAGTACGGGCCAATATTTTTGTTCGAGTTAGGGAGAAATTCGAGTTAGGCAAGTTCGAGTTAGGGAGACAGAATTGTATGAAATTTGCTCAGTAAACGCTATTGCCACTCGATTTGGTTGAGTTAGAGAAAATTCGAGTTAGGGAAGTTCGAGTTAGAGAAGTTCGACTGTATTTAAAAAAAAAAGATTTAATTTATCTCTATTTATTTATTATTAAATAAATTCAATTTTACTTCGGTTGAACTATTTTCAAACAGCCAAATACATTTAATTAAATTGTGCGAATGCTTTTTAAAGTCAATAATTACATATTTGCATAAGTAATAATGGGATGAAAACCTTTATATATCTAAGCGGCTTTATAAATTGTTTCTATTTAAAACAAAGTGCATTTCATGTTGCTTTTTACCTGTTTTCCTTTTTAGGGGATTTTTTGTACAAAACAAAATATCCAGCAAATTTAAAAAAAGGGGCTCAATGCAAATGTAAATTTAGTTAATAACCGCCTTTATGCCTTTCCTATTTTATTTTTGTTACATTTGAATTACAAAAGAAAATATGTTAACACTCGAATGCTGTGTTGCAGGTTGTCAAAATCAAGCAAACTCTGACCGACGTTATCGACAATGCTCTGAATGATGCGTCGGTTACATACGATGCGTTTCTGGTTCTGGTGCCGTGTGCCACACGAGGCAACCCCAACAACAACTCGGATGAACTGTACCGACGACTTAACGAGTATCGCCAAACTCGAAATCCGAATGCCAAGTGAGTGTCGATTTTAGAGTTCGTAATTCGATTCGATTATCATGTGTTGTTCTTGCAGATTTATCATAATGAGTTTGCGCGAAAGTCATGGATCCATGACCTACTCAAAGGAGCGTAGGGAGAATGTTCTGGAACTGTGCGGCATTTCCGAGCAGATGCCAAGGCTAATACATGCCTTTGTCAATGGCAAATTCGTTTAAGCAATCGACAGCAATCGAGGAACTTTATCATTCAAGTGAAGAAGCCAAAGGAATCATAAGCTGAGTTGCATTAACAGTTCCAGATCTGGTCTGTTTGTTGTGGTTGGATTCCTCCTGTCACCGAGCTTCTAGCGACAACGATATAGCGCTCTCTCTTTCTCTATCAAGTTATCCAATGCCTCACTAACTCTCTCGCTTTCTCGCTCACACACAAACACACACACACACACACATTTAATGATGCTCGTGCGCCCTTTTGCACACATTAAGCACAATTAATGCTATTTAATTACATATATACATATTTCTATACATAAGCTTATTATATAATGAGACACACACACACGCACATTCACAAACATACACACTCATATAACATCAACCAATTATATTTTCAAATATTTATCTCAATTCATTCAACATGAAAACAATAATTTCACAACGATCTGTACTCTAGTTGTACGCATTTTAATTGAATTGAATTGGAATTAGTCGTAGTTAAAGAATTTATTTGCAATTTCATTTTCAAAACGAAAACGCAAACGAAAACGAAAAAAAAACCTAAGAGAAAATCGAATGAACTGAATCTAAATTAAATTTGGATTAAAAACAATACAAAGTGAATCTGAGCAAAGCGAATATTAAAAAAAAAAACACAACATAAACAAATTGCCTTACAAACAAAATGTTAGTCAATCCTTAATTTTAACTTAAACAAAAACTTAAAACAATATAAGAGAAAAGTAACACAAGGAATTTCGTCGACAAAAAAGTACTGAGAGTAAACTAAACAGAAGCAAAACAACGCATTTAGATAAAAAATAAAAATAAAAAAGATATTCAAACGAAACTACTTATATGACGAAGAAGTAAAAAAATACACAAATAGTCCAAACTAACAATAAGTTAACACACGAATGAACAAACAAACTAAACAACATCAGAAATTATTATTATTAACATTAGGTTTTGTGTTAAAACATATTCAAGTGAAAACTGCCCAAAATACTGTGACATTTTGTGTAAAAACTTAACAAGATAATTAAAAACTAAAACTAGACAGAAGAAAAATTAGAAAATTGCGTACAATACACAAATTTATACAGCTAAGTACTCCTCCAATATGTGCCATACACACACACACACACACACACACACACACACACACACACACACACACACACACACACACACACACACACACACACACACACACACACACACACACACACACACACACACACACACCTGAACTGACACACGCACACACACAGACGTATACTAATAAGATTATAAAGCGCCTGAACAAAAACCGAACAATAATTACAGCAAAAACATTAAAACAAATTCGACTACAGTAATAAAGTAACATTCTATTAAGTACGTTTAAATTTATATACAACAAAAAGAAAATCAGCCAACAATTTGGAAACTGGACGAAACTTTTCAAGCAAAAAAAGCAAAAGCAAAAAAAAATACAAATAATAAAACTAAAAAATATTTCTAGGGGCAGTTTATGAAAAAGTGTCCCACACGAGTCTGTGAAGTAAACCGTTGTGATCGCTTTGAAATCTTTATTTTAAATGAAAAACAAAAAAAAAAACAAACAGAAAACCAGAAAATACATAAATTAGAGCAAACTCAAGAGCAACTTAAAAAGATTCAATTAATTATAAGTTGGACTAAAATGCGAATAATTTCGAAAAATATGTGAAATAATTGTAAACAAAAAAGCGTAACCAAAAAGTACCTAGACTCAGAATGCAAAATTTGAATACAAAACACAAAGACCTAAAATACATACAATAAATACATACATACATATATCTCAATTTCTCTCTCTTTCATAAACTGGCACAACAGTTCAACACACTCACACACATACCAACACACACTCACACACACACGTATGTATTCATATAGTATTATTAACTACATATAATGTATTCCGTATTGTAAATACTCTTACGTAGCTGAAATACATTAAAAGCCTACAATTATTTCATTCGTTATTTAACTTAAACGCACGAATTCATCAACTGAAAAAAATACTGTAAGAAATACGAAAAATACGAAAACAGGCTCAAAGAATGTTTTGAAATCTAAAGAGAAAAAAACCGATACAAAATCCGCAGTAGCAGCAACACCAAGCAAAAAAACTTTATGTGATATCTATTTGAAAAATAAGTGAAATAACACAAAAACAAAAAACGAAACGAAACGAAAGAAAATAAAAACGGACTAACCACAAACAAACTGAACTAATTCATGATATAGGAAAATTTTTAAAATGAAAATTGCAGGCATAATCCCATATACGAACTAAAAAACAAATAAAAAAAGCAATTGCACCTAACAAGTGATTTATTTACAATTTTTGTTTGATTCCATATCTCACTCTATTTGTTATAATATAGTTATAAAAAATATAATTCTTAATTTATCTATATATATATATAACTACAAGTACTTAGCATATATATAAATAAGCTGCCTAAATGTTATCAAACGTTTTTGTTTAGAAAATAATGATAATTAAATTAATTAATGCCAAAACATTGAAGCATTGAAGCAATATCTATATGCATATTCATATTCATATTCAGTATTCAGCATTCATCAGTTGGAAAAAGGAATTTGAAAAAGTATCTTTTAATCCGTTTCTCTTTTTATAGGCTTATTTTTTATTTTCTTTTTAAATTATATACATATCTGTATATGCAGATATACATAAGTATTTATATGTATATGTATACACCACACTTCTTATACATGACATAAAGATGAATAAAACTAAAATGAACTTCAAATGCAATCGTGTTCGTGTTCGTGAAATCTCCTATCAGGTAGAAGTTACTTGTTCTGGGTGACAATGCCAGCGGGTCCGCAGATATACAACTGTTGATTATCCCGCTCCCGGATGGGATCGAAGCCAAGTTCGTCGGTGGGAATGCCATACTGTTTGAGTTTGCCCTCATAGGTCTCGAGGAGATCATCGTGAGTCTTCCAGGCCTTGGCCAGTTCATAGCGCAAATCGATAATGGTTTGATTCTTGGTGTCCACAACATCGCTGACTGTTTTCTCCACATTCTCCAGTTTGCTGGCGAACTCGGGGGCACAGGTGGCCATCGTTTTGCGCAGGACAATGTTGCGCTTCTCGTCCTCGCGCATAAGTGCCGCAATTTTCCGCTCGAGAAGAACGTTCTTGAGTCCCGTCTTCTGCTGCAGCTCAACGATGACTTCGTTGAACCGAGCCTTGAGCGTGGCCCGCTCCCCAACGAGGGCATCGTTGCGCAGCAAAAGTGTCTCCGACTCCCACATCAGACTCTTCACCTTCTTCTCCAGCACGGTGTTGCTCTTCTTCAGCCGGCTCAGCTGCAGCTTGTCGCGATCGTAGAACTCCAACTTGCGCTGCAGCTCCTTCATTTGGGTCTTGGCCTGCTCCAGCGGCTCCTTGAGGCGACGCGTCTCGGCACTCGCCTCGGCGGCGATGCGATCACTGCGATCCGCCTGACGACGCAGCTGCTCAATTTGCTCCTTCATGCTGCCAATTAAGGCCAAGTTATTCAATGTGATGTCGTTGTAATAGTTCTTCATGTCGTTGAACGCCAGGTCATGATGATCCTGCAGATCCTTGATCTGCTGATTCTTCCGCTCCTCCACCTCGAACATTTGGGAGTTAAAGAACAGCTCCAGCTTCGTGCGTTGCTCCTTCATCTTCTCCTCGTGCAGGCGATCGTTGTCCTTGCGCTCGCTCTCAAACAATAGACGCTGTTCCCTAAAAATTGGGTTTAATTTCAATTGGAATTGAGATTAGTGATGCACATACATAAATCCGAATCATGGATCGAGTTGTAAATAGAAATTTTAAAATCGTCAAAACAAAAATCGAGTTGTTGATATTGTAGGTATGCATGAATTCACTCAAAATTTGAGTTCAAATGAATTAATTCGAACGATGTCGAATTGAGTGAGTGCGAGGCACATTTGGAATTGAATTCGTTTGAATGTGAATGACATTGAGTTCTGAAAAGACAGCTCCTTATCGAAATGAGTGCGAATGAAGGAATGTGCTATGTGAAAATAATGAATTTGAAATGGCCAAAATTCAATCGAATGATTCGCAATTTTATTTTTCAAATGGCTGTTGTTTTTGACTTTTGCTTCAATTTGCCTCCGGGCGGTCGCAAAGGAATAATGACTTTGTTGACTTTGAAAAATATTTTTCCCTCATTGCACAAAACAAGCTGCATATGAACATTTTGTGTTAATAATGGAGAAGCGTTGTTTTATTGCCACCAACACAGACAATGCCAATAAAATTCTGTTCTCAGCTTTAAACGTATATTTAAGACTCGTATTAATAATAAAAATTAGATTTTAATTTTATAAATTGTATTTATATTAAGCTGTATATTGATCTTCATTGTTTCATATATTTATTACACACATGAAAACAAAAACAGAAAAAAAGCATGCAAAAAAAGAAAATATGAAAATTGAATCGAAATTCGAATTAAACGCGAATTAACTCAAAAAGAAAGTAGCTTTCTCACTCATTCACTTCGCTTCACTCCGCATGAACGTTGTCAACTGAGTTTGACACGAAAGCACAAACTCATTTAAAATCGTTCGACTTCGCATTCGACTTCTTTCAATTCCTTTCAAACATAAATGTTTCGAACTTCGTTTTAGCTCATTCATGCTGACCTCTAGATGATATAACATATATCCAGTAAAATTACTTAAGGCCCTATTCTCCTTCAGCTTGCTGTTTTTGGACCTTATTTGAAAAAATTCTCATTTGAAAACGCAAAAAGATATTTGAATTTTGTTTTTTTTTATTGAATTAGTAATGAATGAAAGAAAATAAAAAATTTTTTTTTGCCTCGATACGAGGGCTGTTCAAAAATTAATGAGACTTCAAAGTTGGTGGTGCAAAAAAAAGGTGTCGTCACGGCGGCCACGATTCCGGGTCTCCGGAGCGTCGGAAATGAAAAAAATAAACGGGGTTATGATCAGCATAGATGTAATTCTGGCCCGAAGTAAAATAAAAATTTTGCGATTTTTTTTGACAAAATGGCGGTCACTTGAATTGACAAATCGAATTTTTACCCATTTTTTTGTAGTTTAGTGTAAAAAAAAAATAGTACAAAAAATCGCAAAATTTTTATTTTGCTTCGGGCCAGAATGGTGACAATTTTACGTCGATTAAACTTTGTTTCATCCAAATCGGTTCAGTAGAACTGGCGGAATCGTGGCCGCCAGCTCGAAAAACGTGGTTTCGAGATAAACGCGTTTAAAGTTTTGACTTCACATGCATTAACATTAACATTGCTGGATAAAATGGCCATATCTCCTTAAGTATTTCGAATTTCTAAAAATCCTTTTTAGGGGCATATTCACAACTACCCAAGCTATAAATAAATGCAAAAAAAAAAAGTCGAAAAAAATTTTCTGCTGAAAGAGAATAGGGCCTTGAAAATTTAATTTATGTTGGATTTTTAGATTGTGATTCAAATCCAGTTTAAATCGAAATGTTCAAATCGTTAGCAAAAATCGAGTTGTTGATATGGCGTCAAAATAAAGTATCGACATAGAGCACTTGAAGTTCATGTATTTCGATGTATTTTAACATTTATTGCATTTTTGCAATCACTCTTGGAATTGTTCCAAGAATTTTTTTGCATTAAAATATTTTTTGGAAAAAATCGAGGAAAAAAGTTTTGAAAAGTGACTTTTACATAAATTCGAAATTTGCGAAGGGTACTTAATGGGCTAAGGAAATTTTTGCATCATTTAAACGGAATTTGAACGACCTTTCCAAATATATTTTTTTACTATGATGATTTAACTTACAATAGCTGTTTAAGTTAAAAAGAAGTGTGTACGCATAGTTTTTCTGGCGAGTGAATGTATTTTCAGATCACTAATGGGGATTGAGTTACTTACAGCAGCTGTTGGTTGAAGTGCGCCTCCAGCTGGCGATGTTGCATGTCGCTCATCTCGATCCGTTCGCGGACAATGCGACGCAGCTGCCGCTTATCGGATTGCAGCTCCAGCTCCTGCAGCACGTGGTGCTCTTGGGCGACCTTCAGCTGGGTCATCGCCTCGGCCCGCACCTCGCCCAGTTTGCTGTGATTCTCGAACTGCAGATGCTTCATCTGCTGCATGATGTGCTTCGTATCAATGTCAGCCAGATCCTGTGTGGCCTCGATCTCCTTGTCCTTCTGCTGCAACTCATATTTGGATTCCTCTGTGATATAGTGTACAACATTAATTAGCAAATCATTTCATTTCTTTTGTTAATTCTTATAAAAAAAACTATGTTTATTATTAGTTAAACATATCGAATACACTTTTCGACTTAATGTATCACATACGATTGATAATACATTAAATATAGAAATATAAAGCGTTGATCAGAGTGAAATCTAAATTATATTATAATAATAACAAATTATTTAAGATTTTGAGTATTCAAAAAAGGCAAGGGGGACTCTTTGCCTTCAAATATTTGAACTATTGAACAAAAAATAAAATTTGAAAGTAGAATAATTTAAGAGGCCAAATCATGTTAAAATGATATTTCGCTTGGAAATCGGATAAGTTTTTCTATTTGGATTAACATCATTCGTTTCCACTTCGGAGCTGAAGATTATTGATGATGTCATAAATGTTTTAAATATTTATTTAATTGCTTATATTTAAATGCTTTACGAATTTTCATTAGTTAAATATTAAATCGTTATTTCTATAATTTGTTCAAAAGACTGCAGCATATGCTTTTTAGTTAATTTAATTATATTCTATCTGTAGTTTATATAAATTTTGAAATACAATTTCTCAATATTTTCCCTTTTTTTTTTTGAGGTGGTTAGACTTACCGAGCTGCTGTCGCGTAATTTCCCAGAAGGTGCGAATCTTGTCGCGCTCCAGCTGAAAGTAGTTCCGCTCCTCCCGCTCCCGATCCATTTCAGCCTTGAGGCGCAATGCGAACGCCTCCAACTGATCGCGTGTCATTGAGGATGTGTCGACGCCATCGATGAGAACTGAGTGCAAAATAAAGTAAGCAGTTGCCTTTAAGTTACCCAAACACTATTATGAAAATTTAATAAGAAATGCCTTCGGTTTTATGGCAGTGTATGTGTGTGTGTTTGTATTTTAGGACTGCACTCGTGTCCGCATATGTGCAGCCCTTGCTGTAATTGGTTTGTGTAATTGGCATCGTTGGCCGGCTGCTACCGTGCCTTGCCGCCCCTCTGCCCCTCAGCTCCTCCTGCGCTATCTACTGCTTCTCTAGCTGCTTGCCACTTGCCCCTTACCCTACTTAGAGGCACTACTATGCAGGCAGCCTCTTTGCTTCTCTTCGGCCATAGGAAACAATTATGTGCGTTAGAGGCCGAGCTGGTTTGTTCACTCGTGGAAATTAAGTGGACATTTTTTCCCTGTATTGTTGTTGTCCAGCCTGCAGTGTGTAGCATGACCCACAACACATGCCCCATGCCCCATGCTGCATGCCCCATGCTGCATGCCCCATGTCCCATGCAGTATGCCGCATGCCTCAATGCCGTGCGACTGCTAGTTGCACAATTAAATTGTATTGAGAGCATGTGGCCCAACATCATGGGATTCCACTTGTCACATTCTCTCTCCAATCCCACACTCTCACTCTCCCTTCTCTCTTTCACTATTTTTGCTGCTGCTGACCAAGCCTCAGATTATCATTATTTGACAAATTGTTTTCCCAACCAACTGACAGACCTATCTATTGGGCATTACGTGAAGTTTCCTCTCTTTTCTATATTCTCTCACTTCTTAATTACCACTCACATTAATTACGTATACGTAGACGTTATGTTTTAAGGACGTCTTTTAAGTACTTACTAAATAAATCACAATATCAGAGGAGCCTAAACTCGATATTTGGGGGGCTATATTTCAAGTCAAATTTTCAGACTTTCAAGATAGATCATACTTTTTGGAGCTTATTCGAACAGTGTTATGATAAAGTATTCTTATCTTAAATAGCATTTTTTTCTATTAATTTTAAAAGGTTTTTTTCTTATCTGATATACAACTCTCAAAGATTAGACAGACTAATGAAAATATATACCCTTGAATAAACAAAAAAAAAGATATAAAGTGATACAACTGTCTTTGACTATCGTTTCCCAAACACAACACATGTTTATTTGAATAAGGCTTTAATTAATTTTGGCGCTGTTGGATAAATGTTTTTAATGTGGTTGTACGATTCGTTATGTACCCTCACATTTGTTTGAAGAAATTAAAAATATTAAATTGCAACTCACCTGGCAGCTTTTTGCCCTTCTTCCCCTTTTTACCCTTTGGCGGCTGTAAAAGTAGAAAATAGTTTGAAATATAATATTAGATTAATAAATTAAAATAAATATGTATATAATTTAATAGGATATTTAGCAGTCGCACTTAGTCAATTTCAAAATATAATAGGGCGACTCTCTATTAATTTAATTTAAATGTTTTCGAGGTAGAATTGTAAATTATCAGAATAAGTAAGAAATTAAAATGTTTTTCCAGAGTATTAAGCAGTCGCGCTGATAATTTGATTGAAATGCTTCAAGTCGAAAATTTACATTCAGCTAACCTCTGACTGGATACATTAAATATATGTATATAGACGTACAGTTAGTCCAAAAAAAAAACCAGTTAAAAAATGTAGTAGAATTTATACGTTGCAATTTATTCTTCGACGATTAAAGAAGCGATATTCTGACGCCAACTAGACTTACTGAGTGCCCTCCGCTGATTTAATTAATAAGATTAATTTCACATTCACTTTTTTCTTTTCAGTATACATATAACTCAAAGCTTATTTTAATTTAAGTATCAGTTCATTTGGCTAAATAATATTGATTTATTATTTAATTGTTTAACAAAACAATAACTTGAATAACTGACATATTTTTGAAGATACTTGTATGCTCAGGGCATAATTCAAAATTAGAGTTGAGGCAGTTTTCTAAGGGCGCAAAGAGGCAAAAAAATGACACTTTGCATGGCGAGAAGAGAATTAGCGACAGAATCAGAATCGGTAACGGAGTCGGAGTCGAAGTCGGAATCCGTTGTTGTGTCTGGGCCAAGAGACACAGAGAGAAATAGATCCAGAGTTGGAGACGCTGTTGGCTGTGCCACTGAGTGTGCCACTGACTGTGGCAGTGGCAACAACGACGCCGTTGCCGTTGTATTAAATAATGTGATGGCGCGGCTTTCAAAACAATTTCACAACAGCTGTTGGCTTATTGCATATTTTATGACTGCAAATTATTCAAAAATTTTCGAAGCCGCTCGCGTTGCGACCGCGTTGCGTTCACCTCCCTCCGCCCAGTTGCCCGTCCCCCATCGCTTCAGCAACGAATGTGTCTCGGCAAAAGGCGTAAAATTTTCATAAATAATAATAGTATATGTATTTATATACATATATATACATAAAAATGTGTAGGGAGAGGTATGCGTATGCCGGCATTTACAAATTGTCGAAAACGGACAACAGCAACACGGGGTGCTCTTGTTGTTGTTGTTGTCGTTGTTGCTGTTGAGATTTTACGCGCTGCACAATTCTTTTGCAATTTAACAAGAGTAGGCAACAACGACAGGGCGGGGCAGCACTGTGAGGCAAGCATACACAGAAAAAAATGAATTCTACAATTCAAGGGTATTCAGGAAATTTTTATTATTAAATTAACACAATATGCGAATAAAATGGCAAACATTGAGTATAACTAACAATAGTGAACAAAGCCAAAAACATTTGATTTCACAGACAAAATTCTTATGAAGCCCCGATAGTCAAATTATTTGCGTAGAAGAAATTAAAAATCGTACTTGAATCAAGTGTTTTGTAATTGGCTTTTTTATATTAATTGAGTTATTTGTTAATTTAATTATTGTTTTATTTACTTAATAATTAAAAAATTTATTTATTTTTTATTAGGTTTATTAGGTTATTTTTTTGTTCTATTTTTTGTTTTGTTTATTTATTTACTTATTAAATAATTTATTTATTAATTTTGTTTATTTTTTTTGTTTTTTTTTTTAATTTATTAACTTTTTTATTCATTACTATATATTTTATTAATATATATAAGAAGCAAATACAATGCAGCCTCAAAATAAATTACAAATGCAAATCAAATTATCGGATAAAAATTTAAAATAAATTCAACGGAATTCCGGATTTTGTTCTGTGCACGCATATTATGTACATAAGCATATACCTATAAATGTAAAAATATATACATAAACTATATGTATGTACGTGCAGCATGCTGTTGTTGCTGTTGTTGTTGTTGGTGCACAACAGCCTGGCTTGGCATGAAAAATTGAATATGCCAATGCAGCGCCAGAGAGTTGCAAGAGGGCAAGTGGCAAGTGGCAAGGGACTGACCTCCAGTTAGCTGCCACACAGCCATGCATACACACACACATACACACACACACTCTTATCAGAAAACGACAATGTGAAAGATGCTGTTGCCCTGTTGCCAGCTTTATTGCAACAACAGCTGCCACTGAAGCTGCCTCTTAAGCTACTTATGCCACTTGCAACAGATCCTCCAAATTAGCTACAGATCTTCACAGCTTACCATTTTGTGCTCCTTTTCGTCTTTCCTTTATATAAATTATATATTTGTGATTTCTTCTGGAATTTGGTTAGTAATTTTCAGCAGTTGTTGTTGTCCGTACTCTCTTCTCTTCTTACTTATATTTTATTTATTATTGTTGTTGTTGATGTTGCTCGTTAAATTGTTTTGTTTGATAAAGCCTTGGGTTGCCGTTGGTAGCCACGTGGTTGGTTGTCAAGTGGTTACCAACTGTTTACCAGCTGGTTTCGCCCAGCAACCAATTCTGCAATCTTCAAATTTTTTGTTATTTTTCCAATCTACGTGTGATATGTGTGAATTTCGGAATTTGTGAAAAACGACTGGAAATTCATTGACATTCAATGTGAATGCTTTGTTTTTCTCACTTTTTCTCGTTCTCTGTTACTTATTCTCGATTGAGTTGTAAGTGTAGTCGTCAAGTGAGCATTTATTTACTTGGTCTACTATTTGGCCAGCCACAACTTTAAAACTGAGATTAGAGTCGAATGCGACTCGGAGATACCCTGATAAGCAAAATGACGAAGGTCTATCATATAATTATTATTTATATTTTTATTTAAAATTACAAATATAGTAATTATTTTTACTACAAATTACTATCTACATTATTATTTTAAAATAATAAATTGAACGAGAATACCTGATAATAAAAAATACATATTTATACATATGTTGCGAGTGGGGTCACAAATTATTTGTCAGAAGAGTCGAAATACCAATTCGACGATGAAGAAGGCGACATTACTTTTTGCCGACTGGACTTAGTCGGAATAAATTATAAATAAACTAATAAATAAATTTATAAATAAATGAATTGATAAATTAATAAATAAAAAATTTTTAAAGTATGCATACTAAAATGCATCGATTCGTAAGGGCCCGAAAAAATGAAAATATTGTAACCCATTTTCGTAATCTAAGGTCAATTCTAAGATGTTTTCACCAAGCAACCATAGCATTTAAGAACTATGGTTGCTTGGTGAAAAATCTTAGAATCCTGATCCGCGCTTTTTGAGTTGAAGATTTTATAATTTTGAAATTTATAATCTTGGGTGTTTATGGTCTGATCCTGACAAGCTTGTGCAATACTCTTGTTAGAGCCATAAAATTCCATAGAACCAAAGGACCAAAGGTCCTTTGAACATTATTTTCATCCTTGGAAGGACGATTTTGCGATGCGTTTCTATCATAAAAAAATTAGTCAGAGCTAAAGCTATTTTTAGGCCCAAACAATTTTTTTATTAAATACTTTTTAAATGCATGTTTTTATTCAATAGCCCAGTTTGCTTTAATAAAATATGTTGTACATTTTCTGTTAAAACAATATTGAGGTTTAAGAAATTAAAAATTTTTTGGGCCAAAAAATAGCTTTAATTCTGTCTCATTTTTTAGGATAGAAACGAATCGCAAAATCCAATCCAATCCTTCCAATCCTTCCTTCTTAGAATTGACCATAGATTACGAAAATGGCTTACCAGCTTTTGTGAAAAAAATCAATGCACTCTAATGCATACCCTTATGTTGCTGTTTACTACAGGGTATAGCAAACAGAGAGGACGGCAAAGCAAACGAAATTGAAATACTCGTTTAAGAAGTTAACGGCTGCCCGATAAAATTGCCAACAGCCAACGGGTCGAGGCGCATAAATATCCTTAGTCCTGGCGACTGCCTCGTGCTCCACTTGCCGCACTTGCCACACTGGGTCTTAAATAGCATTTGCCAGGCTCGAATGTGCAGCACATTTTGAATGCATTTTGCATTACAGACGGCAAATCTAACAACAAATTGCAGTTATTATTGTTGTTGTTTCCCTCTCTCTCTCTTTCATTGTCTGCACTTTACACTTTTTCTATTTTTTTGTTTATATATCATAATTTATGATATCATCAGCGAGAGAGAAAGCGATAGAATGGAAGAGGCAGATGGAAAGAGAGAAAGAGTTGTTCTTTGATACGGCTGCGGCATTTAAAGAAGGCCTAAACTTAAAGCTGCCTTAATTAATTAGATCCAGTTGTTTCTTTCTAATCAAATTATTAAAGTTAAAAATAGTACTTATAGCTACTATTTTGCCAAAAAAAACGACTACTTTAAGTTGAGATACAAATGCAAAAGTTGCGCGTGAATATTTTACGGCTTAATTCATGTGGCATTGGGGCAAGAAGCAATTGAGCGTGTAGCAGGTGGGCTGAGGGGGGCGAAGAAGAGGAGGGGGAGGGGGCGGGGGGCGATTGCTGTTAAATTATGCGCTGCTTTCTTGGCGGTTGTGTAAACAGAAGCCCCAAATAAAAAGGATATTGCCCGGCTGGCTGTTTGTGCTTGCCGGTTAAATGCTTTAATTGAAATTAATAACCGCAGCCAGTTGAGCTGAGCAGCGACGCGACGCGACGCAGCAGCGGGGGCAGCAGAGGGGGGCAGGACAATGTCTTGGCTCCTTAGCTGCCTCACAGAATTTTCAATTGTTTTCATTAAAAGTCAATTTTTGGAAGGCAGGCAGGAAAACTTCAACTTCAACCCTTTGCCTTTTGCTTAATGCCCGACGGCCACAACAGTGTGTGTGGCAAGGATAGGCAGCGGACAGGGGACAGGGGACAGGGGGCATGCCGCATAATTTTGTATTGGCAGATGCTGTTTGTCCATGGCCCATTGCACGGCTAACTGTAGCTGTAACTGTAACTGTAACGGTAACTGTTACGGTAACGGCTGCCAAGGGTCACGCGGCTTTCTGGCTCTGATTGAAAGTGAAACTAAGTACGTTGATTTCAGACAGAGAAACAGACAGACAGATAGACAATCAAACACATATACTCTCTATTATAAGTAGGTATATCTGTTGTGTATACATCTTTCTTAAATTTCTTAAATTCTGCATAATTATTGCTTAAAATCTACGAGCAGATTGTTCGGAATATACAAACTTTCATATGTACTTACTTATGAGTATCACAGACATCAAATATGTTCTGAATTTAGTTTGTACTGATGGAAATAGTCGGTTTTAAAGTAACAAATGATTTATTTTTTAATTAAGACAACTTTAAGACCTTTTAAAAAAAACATACAATCTTACAATTAGGATGCTTTGTCTTATTAACCGAATTAACCGAATGGTTAATGTTTTGCTTCTATTTATTAATTTATACATATTTTGTAATCGATTATTCGAAATATTAGTTGTAGTGCTGCAATCTGACTTTGGATCGGGATTAATCGCAGTCAGCATATCAGTTTTAGATCTTACTGAATCTTGAAACTAATAAATTTAATTAAAGTTACCTACAAAAACTGATGAGCTTGAGACCACAACTACATTTGAAATATTTCAAATATTGTGCTTCAATCTGTCTTTTTTCTATTTATGAATGTAAACTTAAAGCCGAGAGAATAATAAAAAATTTTTGGTTGAAAATATGTTCAGCTTGTCCGCCTGGATCTAGAATCTATATATTTTACAAGGTCAAAGATACAAAATTAATATTGTCATAGCATACCCTCTGAATGCTAAAAGCAACTAATAAAAATCAGAATAAGATAGGTTAACTGCCCGCAAAAGTATGCTATATATTGTTGAGAAATTTATTCTGAATTAATTTTCTATAAATTTCTCTTACATTCTAAGTAGACCCTCATATTTCACGAATGTAACATCCTTTTTTCTCTATGTGTAAATATTTATAACTTTAGTTAAGGATAAGTTTGATCTCTATTTGACTGCCAGCGGTAGTTGTAACTGTGATTGCGTCTCTATGGCTTTGAGTCTGTGTGTGTGTGTGTGTGTGTGTGCTTTAAGTGCACTCTTTCGGTGTGTGTGCGTGTGTGTGTAAGAGAGTGCATCGGTGTGTGTGTGTGTGGGCAGACAAGTGTGCTGAATGCGGTTGCAGAAGTTATTTGCTGTGTTATTTTCAGAACAGTTTCCGCTTTGCTCAGAAACGGACATCCTGTTGTGTTTGAGAGTTAAATTTGCGCAGCTGCTTGGACTAACGGGCCAACGGTTCTTGTTCTTAACCTCCCCCTAAGCCCCTTATTCCCTACTCCCTACCCCTTGCCCTTGGAATGTGGGGCATGCCGCACAGAGTTGCATTTGCCACCGTTGTCAGTCTATGCACAGATATTTGATATTTTTTTGAATTATTTTTATTTTGTCTTGTTTTTCTGCTACTCACTTAATTCAAAGTTTGACTTTTGCATATTTACTTACCATCCGAACCGAAAAAGGGGGTTTCCCTTTTTGTGTCGTACACTTAAATAAATGCATCCGTAAGTTTAAGGAGTATTTAATAAATAGCAAGTGGGAAAAGCTATAGTCGAGCTCCCGACTATAGGATAGCCGTTACTTACTTAAATAAAATAAAATTTTTTTGATTGCATGATTTTGACACTTTTATTGCTTAAAAGCTTTAATCAGCCATTACCACTTTGCAAGTCCTTTGCGTTAAGCAATAGGTTAGGTTTTGCTTTTAATATTTTAATTGTGTTGGTTATGTTACTAATTTGAATGTACGGATTTCACACTTGTCAAATAAATGGAAACTTTGTTATTGTTGTTAAGACAATATGATGATAGGTAATAATAGTAGCTAACGGTAATGAGTAAAAAAATCCTAACATCTTGAAAACTGTGCGTGTGGTGGCTTTTCGCGATTTATGGAGGTGGAAAGGGGCGTGGCAAAATTTTGAAACAAACTTGACCTGCGTGTGCTTATAGAAATCGGTGTGCCAAATTTGGCTCCTCTAGCTCTTATAGTCTCTGAGATCTAGGCGCTCACACAGACGGACAGACAGACGGATAGACGGACATGGCTATATCGACTCGGCTGTTGATGCTGATCAAGAATATATATATTTTATAGGGTCGGAGATGCTTCCTTCTCCCTGTTACATACTTTGCAACGAATACAATATCCCCTTTTACTTATTTTTTAAGTAACGGGTATAAAAAATAGTAAATGTTTGAAAATCAAAAAGAGCTTAAATAATTTTAAATCTTTTTTTTTAATTATTAAAAAAAAAACTTTAATAAGAGCTAGTTAAAAACGGTTTATATTAATTTTTCAGATGTATGTATGTATATTTGAGTATATATTGGACCTCAACAGTTTCAGATAATTGACGGCGTCGATACATTTATTTAATCGTTGAAAAGTTAATCGTTAAATGTTCCATCGTCGTTTATCATAGAAATTTACAGACAAGGTCGAATCATCAATCATTTGAGCTCTGCTGCCTTTGAATTAATGAATGCAATAAAATGTATTAAATATATTTGTCCTTTATTTGTAGAATTTCTTATGCGCCTTTGTTGTTCTGTTGTTGTTTTTGTTTGTTTGTCATATTTTCTTTATTATAGTATATGTCTGTATATATGCTCGTATATAACTATGTAAGTATGTATATATATATAAGATATATTTGATTTAATACATGTATATTATTATATTATTTGTTCTTTGTTTCGTATTACGCTAACATTATGCATGTTTGTGTGTATGTATGCATGTAATGTTAATTCGTATATTTATGTATGTATGTACTTCATTTATACTCGTATTATTTTTATTTTTTGTCTATATTTTATGTCCTTTTGTTGAACTCTGAATTGTTTTTTAATGCTCGCAATGAATTCAGTAATCAAACTGTTATTGCCAAATACAGTTGCTTATATAAGTATTTAAACATATTTAATAATTGAATGCGTTTTTTATGTACATAAATAAATATATTATTAAATATTTTGCATTATCATTAATATTATTAATAATATATTTTTCATTATAATTTGTCGAACACTTTGTTGATTGCCTATATACAAATTAAATTTTGATTCAGCTGGATGCCCGTTAAGAAACACGCCCCTTTAAAAGTTTCTCCCTTGGGGGTTCCCCCTTAAGGGGATCTTTAGTACATCGCATTCAGTTGGGCTTTTTTATATAATGATTTCTGCACTGACTTTACACACTTTTCTCTATAGTACTTG